>JBBGZY010003649.1:75000-115427 GCA_037952925.1 Lithobates clamitans
GAAGCTGAGGGTAAGGGTGATGGACTGGCCAAGCATGTCTCCAGACCTAAACCCTATTGATCATCTGTGGGACATCCTCAAACAGAAGGTGGAGGAGCGCAAGGTCTCCAACATCCACCAGCTCTGTGATGTCATCATGGAGGAGGGGAAGAGGACTCCAGTGACAACCTGTGAAGCTCTGGTGACCTCCATGCCCAAGAGGGTTAGGGCAGTGCTGGAAAATAATGGTGGCCACACAAAATATTGACACTTTGGGCCCAAGTTGGAGATTTTCACTTAGGGGTGTACTGACTTTTGTTGCCAGCGGTTTAGACATTAATGGCTGTGTGTTGAGTTATTTTGAGGGGACAGCAAATTTACACTGTTATACAAGCTGTACACTCACTACTTTACATTGTAGACAAGTGTCATTTCTTCAGTGTTGTCACATGAAAAGATAGAAGAAAAGATTTACACAAATGTGAGGGGTGTACTTACTTTTGTCAGATACTGTAGATGACACACAACTTTATTTTCTATAATAATAGATAAAAGGAACATTAATATTTATGGCCAAAAATTCACAGACAGTGAAAGTGTAACATTTCCTCACAATCATTGTCAATGGAGGAGGGCCCCTTAGATTGTGGTGGGAGGGGGGCAGGAGGGCCCCTTAGATTGGTGGTGGGAGGGGGGCAGGAGGGCCCCTTAGATTGGTGCTGGGAGGGGGGCAGGAGGGCCCCTTAGATTGGTGCTGGGAGGGGGGCAGGAGGGCCCCTTAGATTGGTGCTGGGAGGGGGGCAGGAGGGCCCCTTAGATTGGTGCTGGGAGGGGGGCAGGAGGGCCCCTTAGATTGGTGCTGGGAGGGGGGCAGGAGGGCCCCTTAGATTGGTGCTGGGAGGGGGGCAGGAGGGCCCCTTAGATTGGTGCTGGGAGGGGGGCAGGAGGGCCCCTTTAGATTGGTGCTGGGAGGGGGGCAGGGGGGCCCCCTTAGATTGGTGCTGGGAGGGGGGCAGGGGGGCCCCCTTAGATTGGTGCTGGGAGGGGGGCAGGGGGGCCCCCTTAGATTGGTGCTGGGAGGGGGGCAGGGGGGCCCCCTTAGATTGGTGCTGGGAGGGGGGCAGGGGGGCCCCCTTAGATTGGTGCTGGGAGGGGGGCAGGGGGGCCCCTCAGATTGGTGCTGGGAGGGGGCAGGGGGGCCCCCTTAGATTGGTGCTGGGAGGGGGGCCCCCTTAGATGGGTGCTGGGAGGGGGCAGGAGGGCCCCTCAGATTGGTGGTGGGAGGGGGGCAGGAGGGCCCCTCAGATTGGTGGTGGGAGGGGGGCAGGGGGGCCCCTTAGATTGGTGGTGGGAGGGGGGCAGGGGGGCCCCTCAGATTGGTGGTGGGAGGGGGGCAAGGGGGCCCCTCAGATTGGTGGTGGGAGGGGGGCAGGGGGGCCCCTCAGATTGGTGGTGGGAGGGGGGCAGGGGGCCCCTCAGATTGGTGCTGGGAGGGGGGCAGGAGGGCCCCTTAGATTGGTGGAGCCAAAAAAAAATTCCAGAAACCACATTTAGACCACTGTGGGACTTCCATAGGTTTCTACACCTGGGGGCAATAATGGACAGTTGAGAAACTTCAATGAACTGAGAAAGGGGTAAGCGAGGCAGAAAAGAATTTGATGGAGTCCCAGAGATTAAGCGGAAAGGAGGAGAAGTTGAAAGAGAGCCATGGAGGAGGAAGAGAAGGTGAAGGGGGGCCGTGGAAGAGAAGGTGATGGGGGGGCGTGGAAGAGAAGGTGAAGGGGGGGCTGTGGAAGAGAAGGTGAAGGGGGGGCTGTGGAAGAGAAGGTGAAGGGGGGGCTGTGGAAGAGAAGGTGAAGGGGGGGCTGTGGAAGAGAAGGTGAAGGGGGGGCAGTGGAAGAGAAGGTGAAGGGGGGCCGTGGAAGAGAAGGTGAAGGGGGGCTGTGGAAGAGAAGGTGAAGGGGGGGCTGTGGAAGAGAAGGTGAAGGGGGGGCCGTGGAAGAGAAGGTGAAGGGGGGGCCGTGGAAGAGAAGGTGAAAAGGGGGGCCGTGGAAGAGAAGGTGAAAAGGGGGGCCGTGGAAGAGAAGGTGAAAAGGGGGGCCGTGGAAGAGAAGGTGAAAGGGGGAGCCGTGGAAGAGAAGATGAAGGGGGGGGCCGTGGAAGGGAAGGTGAAGGGGGGGCTGTGGAAGAGAAGGTGAAGGGGGGCCGTGGAAGAGAAGGTGAAGGGGGGGCCGTGGAAGAGAAGGTGAAGTGGGGGCCGTGGAAGAGAAGGTGAAGGGGGGGCCGTGGAAGAGAAGGTGAAGGGGGGGGCCGTGGAAGAGAAGGTGAAGGGGGGGGGGCCGTGGAAGAGAAGGTGAAGGGGGGGGGCGTGGAAGAGAAGGTGAAGGGGGGGGGGCCGTGGAAGAGAAGGTGAAGGGGGGGGGGGCCGTGGAAGAGAAGGTGAAGGGGGGGGCGTGGAAGAGAAGGTGAAGGGGGGCCGTGGAAGAGAAGGTAAAGGGGGGCCGTGGAAAAGAAGGTGAAGGGGGGGCCGTGGAAGAGAAGGTGAAGGGGGGCTGTGGAAGAGAAGGTGAAGGGGGGGCCGTGGAAGAGAAGGTGAAGGGGGGGGGGCCGTGGAAGAGAAGGTGAAGGGGGGGCCGTGGAAGAGAAGGTGAAGGAGGGGCCGTGGAAGAGAAGGTGAAAAGGGGGGCCGTGGAAGAGAAGATGAAGGGGGGGGCCGTGGAAGAGAAGGTGAAGGGGGGCCGTGGAAAAGAATGTGAAGGGGGGGGCCGTGGAAAAGAATGTGAAGAGGGGGGGCGGTGGAAGAGAATGTGAAGGGGGGGGGGCCGTGGAAGAGAATGTGAAGAGGGGGGGGCCGTGGAAGAGAATGTGAAGAGGGGGGGGCATGGAAGAGAAGGTGAAGAGGGGCCATGGAGGAGAAGGGGGGCCATGGAGAAGGTGAAGGGGGGTGTGGAGGAGAAGGGGGGTCATGGAGAAGGTGAGGGAGGGCATGGAGGAGAAGGTGAAGGGGGTCCGTGGAGGAGAAGGTGAAGGGGGGCCGTGGAGGAGAAGGAGGGGCAAGGGTGCCATGGAGGAGGTGGTGGGCCGTGGAGGAGAAGGTTAAGGGGGCCGTGCAGAAGGTAAAAGGGGGGCCAGGGGGAGAAGGGGGGGCCATGGAGGTGAAGGGGGGCCATGAAGGAGAAGGTGGGGGAACGGGATGGGAGGCAGAGATCTCCATATCGGCCCACAATGGGAGGTCATGTATGGTGTGGAGATGAGTTCTTATGAGCTCTATACTTGCTGTTAGGTAATACTGTGATAGACTTGGGACAACAAGCCCCCCAACCCCCACCACGCTGGGTGTGAAAATAAGGGGACAAGCGGTGAGGAGGGGATTGTATAGGGGACAAGCGGTGAGGAGGGGGTTGTATAGGGGACAAGCGGTGAGGAGGGGTTGTATAGGGGACAAGCGGTGAGGAGGGGTTGTATAGGGGACAAGCGGTGAGGAGGGGTTGTATAGGGGACAAGCGGTGAGGAGGGGTTGTATATGGGACAAGCGGTGAGGAGGGGATTGTATAGGGGACAAGTGGTGAGGAGGGGTTGTATAGGGGCCAAGCGGTGAGGAGGGGTTGTATAGGGGCCAAGCGGCGAGGAGGGGTTGTATAGGGGACAAGCGGTGAGGAGGGGTTGTATAGGGGCCAAGCGGCGAGGAGGGGTTGTATAGGGGCCAAGCGGCGAGGAGGGGTTGTATAGGGGCCAAGCGGCGAGGAGGGGTTGTATAGGGGCCAAGCGGCGAGGAGGGGTTGTATAGGGGCCAAGCGGCGAGGAGGGGTTGTATAGGGGCCAAGCGGCGAGGAGGGGTTGTATAGGGGCCAAGCGGCGAGGAGGGGTTGTATAGGGGCCAAGCGGCGAGGAGGGGATTGTATAGGGGGCAAGCGGCGAGGAGGGGTTGTATAGGGGCCAAGCGGCGAGGAGGGGTTGTATAGGGGCCAAGCGGCGAGGAGGGGTTGTATAGGGGCCAAGCGGCGAGGAGGGGTTGTATAGGGGCCAAGCGGCGAGGAGGGGTTGTATAGGGGCCAAGCGGCGAGGAGGGGTTGTATAGGGGCCAAGCGGCGAGGAGGGGTTGTATAGGGGACAAGCGGCGAGGAGGGGTTGTATAGGGGACAAGCGGCGAGGAGGGGTTGTATAGGGGCCAAGCGGCGAGGAGGGGTTGTATAGGGGTCAAGCGGCGAGGAGGGGTTGTATAGGGGCCAAGCGGCGAGGAGGGGTTGTATAGGGGCCAAGCGGCGAGGAGGGGGTTGTATAGGGGACAAGCGGTGAGGAGGGGGTTATATAGGGGACAAGCGGTGGGGAGGGGTTGTATAGGGGACAAGCGGTGGGGAGGGGTTGTATAGAGGACAAGCGGTGAGGAGGGGTTGTA
Organism: Lithobates clamitans; assembly: GCA_037952925.1. NCBI lineage: Eukaryota > Metazoa > Chordata > Amphibia > Anura > Ranidae > Lithobates > Lithobates clamitans. Next base: position 79,376 of record JBBGZY010003649.1, read on the forward strand.
TAGGGGACAAGCGGCGAGGAGGGGTTGTATAGGGGACAAGCGGCGAGGAGGGGTTGTATAGGGGACAAGCGGCGAGGAGTGGTTGTATAGGGGACAAGCGTTGGGGAGGGATTGTATAGGGGACAAGCGGTGGGGAGGGATTGTATAGGGGACAAGCGGTGAGGAGGGGTTGTATAGGGGCCAAGCGGCGAGGAGGGGTTGTATAGGGGCCAAGCGGCGAGGAGGGGTTGTATAGGGGACAAGCGGCGAGGAGGGGATTGTATAGGGGACAAGCGGCGAGGAGGGGTTGTATAGGGGGCAAGCTGCGAGGAGGGGTTGTATAGGGGCCAAGCGGCGAGGAGGGGTTGTATAGGGGCCAAGCGGCGAGGAGGGGTTGTATAGGGGCCAAGCGGCGAGGAGGGGTTGTATAGGGGCCAAGCGGCGAGGAGGGGTTGTATAGGGGCCAAGCGGCGAGGAGGGGATTGTATAGGGGGCAAGCGGCGAGGAGGGGTTGTATAGGGGCCAAGCGGCGAGGAGGGGTTGTATAGGGGCCAAGCGGCGAGGAGGGGTTGTATAGGGGCCAAGCGGCGAGGAGGGGTTGTACCGCCTCCCCACCATCTGATTGAACCCCACACTAGTGTGCTGCAGTCACATGCAGAGCGTCTATGTGAAGGGGTCTCATTCTGCAGGTACTACACCTACCTACCAAAAGCGATGGGTTTGAATTCAGCTTGTGTACAGCCCTGGCCGCTGTCATTGCAGCTAAGGAGGGAACCGATTGGGGGGGGGGGGGGGGGTAAAACGCAGATCCGTGGCTTGGAATTTACAGGTTCTGATTTATTATAGACCTGCACCCTATAAAATAACCACAGATCGTATCCCCCAACATCTCCATATCACATACCCCCCTCTTTATTATATACTGAGAGATATCACCACCCCACCCCCCACACGGCTCCGATCCCACAACCTACCTTCTATACATACCCCCCCCCCCCCCCCCCGTATACATCTTATCTTCCCCTGGTAATCTCCATATCACACAGCTGTCCTATATATTACATCTTTTATTATGTATACCCCATATACTCCTCCTCCTCCTCCCCCGTAATCTCCATATCACACAGCTGTCCTATATATTACATCTTTTATTATGTATACCCCATATACTCCTCCTCCCCCGTAATCTCCATATCACACAGCTGACCCCATACAGCATTACTCCTGATATATCCAATATACAGCTATACTTTTTCCATTATCTCCTATACATTACTAATGACATTGTATGTAATGTAATACTAGGGGGTGAGGGGTCAGGACGGGCCGTGTCATCATTATATGGGGTATTATCCTGGTATAGAGATGTAATGTAATACTATGGGGTGAGGGGTCAGGACAGGCCGTGTCATTATTATATGGGGTATTATCCCGGTATAGAGGTGTAATGTAATACTATGGGGTGAGTGGTCAGGATGGGCTGTATCATTATTATATGGGGTATTATCCCGGTATAGAGGTATAATGTAATACTATGGGGTGAGTGGTCAGGAAGGGCCGTGTCATTATTATATGGGGTATTATCCCGGTATAGAGATGTAATGTAATACTATGGGGTGAGGGGTCAGGACGGGCCGTGTCATAATTATATGGGGTATTATCCCGGTATAGAGATGTAATGTAATACTATGGGGTGAGGGGTCAGGACGGGCCGTGCAATAATATGGGGTATTATCCCAGTATAGAGGTGTAATGAAATATTATGGGGTGAGGGGTCAGGACGGGCCGTGTCATTATTATATGGGGTATTATCCCGGTATAGAGGTGTAATGTAATACTATAGGGTGAGGGGTCAGGACGGGTCGTGTCATTATTATATGGGGTATTATCCCGGTATAGAGGTGTAATGTAATACTATAGGGTGAGGGGTCAGGACGGGTCGTGTCATTATTATATGGGGTAATATCCTGGTATAGAGGTGTAATGTAATACTATGGGGTGAGGGGTCAGGACGGGCCGTGTCATCATTATATGGGGTATTATCCTGGTATAGAGATGTAATGTAATACTATGGGGTGAGGGGTCAGGACAGGCCGTGTCATTATTATATGGGGTATTATCCCGGTATAGAGGTGTAATGTAATACTATGGGGTGAGGGGTCAGGACGGGCCGTGTCATTATTATATGGGGTATTATCCCGGTATAGAGGTGTAATGTAATACTATGGGGTGAGTGGTCAGGACGGGCCGTGTCATTATTATATGGGGTATTATCCCGGTATAGAGGTGTAATGTAATACTATGGGGTGAGGGGTCAGGACGGGCCGTGTCATTATTATATGGGGTATTATCCTGGTATAGAGGTATAATGTAATACTATGGGGTGAGTGGTCAGGAAGGGCCGTGTCATTATTATATGGGGTACTATCCTGGTATAGAGGTGTAATGTAATACTATGGGGTGAGTGGTCAGGACGGGCCGTGTCATTATTATATGGGGTATTATCCCGGTATAGAGATGTAATGTAATACTATGGGGTGAGGGGTCAGGACGGGCCGTGTCATAATTATATGGGGTATTATCCCGGTATAGAGATGTAATGTAATACTATGGGGTGAGGGGTCAGGACGGGCCGTGCAATAATATGGGGTATTATCCCAGTATAGAGGTGTAATGAAATATTATGGGGTGAGGGGTCAGGACGGGCCGTGTCATTATTAAATGGGGTATTATCCCGGTATAGAGGTGTAATGTAATACTATAGGGTGAGGGGTCAGGACGGGTCGTGTCATTATTATATGGGGTATTATCCCGGTATAGAGGTGTAATGTAATACTATGGGGTGAGGGGTCAGGACAGGCCGTGTCATTATTATATGGGGTATTATCCCGGTATAGAGGTGTAATGTAATACTATGGGGTGAGGGGTCAGGACGGGCCGTGTCATTATTATATGGGGTATTATCCCGGTATAGAGGTGTAATGTAATACTATGGGGTGAGGGGTCAGGACAGGCCGTGTCATTATTATATGGGGTATTATCCCGGTATAGAGGTGTAATGTAATACTATGGGGTGAGGGGTCAGGACGGGCCGTGTCATTATTATATGGGGTATTATCCCGGTATAGAGGTGTAATGTAATACTATGGTGTGAGGGGTCAGGACGGGTCGTGTCATTATTATATGGGGTATTATCCCGGTATAGAGGTGTAATGTAATACTATGGGGTGAAGGGTCAGGACAGGCCGTGTCATTATTATATGGGGTATTATCCCGGTATAGGGGTGTAATGTAATACTATGGGGTGAGGGGTCAGGACGGGCCGTGTCATTATTATATGTGGTATTATCCCGGTATAGAGGTGTAATGTAATACTATGGGGTGAGTGGTCAGGATGGGTCGTGTCATTATTATATGGGGTATTATCCCGGTATAGAGGTGTAATGTAATACTATGGGGTGAGTGGTCAGGACAGGCCTTGTCAATATTATATGGGGTATTATCCCGGTATAGAGGTGTAATGTAATACTATGGGGTGAGTGGTCAGGACAGGCCTTGTCATTATTATATGGGGTATTATCCCGGTATAGAGGTGTAATGTAATACTATGGGGCGAGGGGTCAGGACGGGCCGTGTCATTATTATATGGGGTATTATCCTGGTATAGAGGTGTAATGTAATACTATGGGGTGAGTGGTCAGGATGGGCTGTGTCATTATTATATGGGGTATTATCCCGGTATAGAGGTGTAATGTAATACTATGGGGTGAGGGGTCAGGACGGGCCGTGTCATTATTATATGGGGTATTATCCCGGTATAGAGGTGTAATGTAATACTATGGGGTGAGGGGTCAGGACGGGCCGTGTCATTATTATATGGGGTATTATCCCGGTATAGAGGTGTAATGTAATACTATGGGGTGAGGGGTCAGGACGGGCCGTGTCATTATTATATGGGGTATTATCCCGGTATAGAGGTGTAAAGTAATACTATGGGGTGAGGGGTCAGGACGGGTCGTGTCATTATTATATGGGGTAATATCCTGGTATAGAGGTGTAATGTAATACTATGGGGTGAGGGGTCAGGACAGGCCGTGTCATTATTATATGGGGTATTATACCGGTATAGGGGTGTAATGTAATACTATGGGGTGAGTGGTCAGGACGGGCCGTGTCATTATTATATGGGGTAATATCCCGGTGTGGAGGTGTAATGTAATACTATGGTGTGAGGGGTCAGGACGGGCCGTGTCATTATTATATGGGGTATTATCCCGGTATAGAGGTGTAATGTAATACTATGGTGTGAGGGGTCAGGACGGGCCGTGTCATTATTATATGGGGTATTATCCCGGTATAGGGGTGTAATGTAATACTATGGGGTGAGGGGTCAGGACGGGCCGTGTCATTATTATATGGGGTATTATCCCGGTATAGAGGTGTAATGTAATACTATGGTGTGAGTGGTCAGGACGGGCCGCGTCATTATTATGAATGACCAGCCTGGAGACAATGGTGTCAGCCGTGTATCCCGGCTCCTCATTGGCTGTGGGCTTGTTGGAGATCTGAGTGGTGGACGATGACGGCTCCAGACTCCTCATCATCATCAGCCTCTGTATTCTGCTCTGACCCATTGGCTTTGGTCCCGGTTCTTGTGTTTAGAGCGTTATTAAACCCAAAAGCGGACCTTTGTTATATTGCAGCTCACCAACTTTTAGATGTGACGGCCGCATTCCTTTCCTTTTTTTTAGGTTTTCTTTCTTCTATTTTTATCTGGTGAGTCTGCCAGGAAGGCTGCATTTTGTTCTGGAGTTTTGTGTTTGGGCTTTTTAGAGCGTTTTAGAGTTTGGGTGTTTTTCTTTAGCCAATAAAAGATAAATATAACCCGATTCACCATTTGTTGCTGTGTTTTTGAGGTTTTACATTGGCTGTTATTTATTTTTTTGCTTTTTTTGTAAGGGGTTAGTGTGAGGGGTTCATTTATTGGTTTTATTTATTTATGTATTTATTTTGTTGGGTTAGGATTTGATTTAGGGTTTAATATTAGGGTTATGGGTTAGGATTAAGGATAGAATTGGGGGTTAATATTAGGGGTTTCGGATTTGGGTTAGGGGTCATTTTAAAGGTTGAGGTTAGGATTGGGGGTAGAGGTTAATAAAATGGGTTAGGTGATAGGATTAGGGTTTAATATTGGGGTCTAATAGGGGTCAGGCGTTAGGATTGGGGTTTATTATTGGTGGTTAGTTTTGGGGTTTGGATTGGGGTTTATTATTGGTAGGGGGGGGGGTTGGATTAGGGTTAAGGATTAATATTAGGGGATAGGAGTTTTCCGCCATTTTCCTATGTTTTGATTGGTCGTGACTCAAAAACCGCCTCAAAAGCACAACACGGGTGCATCTTTTATGCTTTTTTTTTTGCAGCATTTTCAATGGGAGTTGTGTTTTTTTGTTTTTTTTAACTGACCAAATATATGCACCAAAAATGCAGCAAGCAGGGAAGCGCATTTAAATTCTTAATATTAAATTTGGTTTTCAGCCATGTGCATCCTGAATTTTCGATTTCGGTGCACCACCAGCTGGAAGTTTAATCATTTGTTTTTTAGTTTTTTTTAGTAATTTTTTTTGTTTTTGTTTTTTTTACCACCCTGGCAATGTTGTTTAAAATTGGAGGTATGTGGGGGTGGGGTGTGACCTGGACAGGAAGTGAGGAGGAATCTCCCCAGCGGGGACACAGTCCAGGCCGATCTGAAGCCGTGTTAGTGTGTGGAGATGGTGGGGGTACAATGGGGTGTTGGGTATCCGGAAGGTGACGAGGGGTCCGGTGAGTCTGGTAATCGCAGACAATGGGGGCCGCTGTCGGGGGGGACGCTCCTCTCACTTGTTGGTCAGTTATAATTCGCTCGCTACTTATAAATGAATAACGAAGAGGCGGAGCTTCCATTTTATATATATCACATTTCTCTTAACCCTCAAATAAACCCCTCCCCCTTCAAATGGACTAAAAGTGGATGTAAACCTCAGACATGAAATCTGAACAAAGCACATCCCTCTATAATGTGTACTTGTCTCAGTCCAAGAGCACTGAGTGTCATTTCTGTCTGCTGCCTCCTTCATTTGCTATCAGCACGACTCACGTCTCACACGTTTTCCTGACACCAAGAGATAAAAGGTGACAGGGGAGGGAGCTCCAGCACGCAGCCTGTGATTGACACCCTCAGAGCCTCAGCTCTATTGCTTTGTGAAGGGGGAGGTGTCCCTTTCCTCCAATCAGCTCTCACTGAGTTCTGTAGAGTGTAACTTCAGCTCCCCACCCCCCTGCTTTCTGAAAGCTCAGACAAGCTGTATAAAGTCTGCGCCTTGAACTGATGTAAAGGAAAGAGGGATGCAAATAAACAGGTACAACTTATGTAGGCAGGTTTGTTTGTTCTCTGTGTATCACCCGAGATCAGTCACTTTGCTGGGTATATGGAAGGGTTTACAACCACTTTAGGTGGCTTGTCGTGCCACTTTGGACACATAAAGTCCCATGACAAAGTCGCAGCCCATTGATTTCAATCAATGGTAATGGGTATCAACTGATTTGTTTTTTTGTTATTTTTTTTAATTAACTACTTCAATACCGCCCCCCCCCCCCACCTTCCTGCCCAGGCCAATTTTCAGCTTTCAGCATTGTGAATGACAATTGCGCGGTCATGTGACACTGTACCCAGATGACATTTTTATTTATTTTTTCCCACAGATGGAGTTTTCTTTTGGTGGTATTTCATCACCTCTGGGGTGTTTTATTTTTTGCGCTACAAATAAAAAAAAAATAAACAAGACCGAAAATTTTTGGGAAAAAAAAGAAAAAGTTTTTCTTTCTTTCTTTCAATTAAATGAATTTACCGTAATTAAATTTAATAAGTAAATTTTGTAAATAAATAAGTTTTCTCCTTCACTGATAAGACACATTGACACCAATTAAATTTTTTTTAAATCTTTTTAATTGCTACCCAAAAATATTCTGACCGTGACCTTTGACCCTAAGGGCTCATTCACACTGCAGCTCAAAGTAGCGGCTCCGACAGGCTTTTGAGCTTTTTTTTTGAGCTCTCATTTTTCTTTTCTGCTTTGGAAACTCCCCTCCATGTTAATCATTATGTCCATGGGCACACTATGGATTTTTTCAGAAGTTTCCAGGCAGAAAAAAAAAAAAAACCTCGCCAAATTTGTATTTTTTGAGAAGAGCTTTGGAGCAGAAAAGACGCTTAAGTGCCCAAAAACGCGCAAAAAAGCACAAAGAAGCTCAAAAACGCACACACGAAAAAATAGGACAAATAAGGGGAGGGTATGTGAGGGAAAAAAAACAAACAAAAAAAAAAACAGTTTAAAGAAGCTCAATAAAAACGTACAAAAGCGCCCAAAAAATGAACAAGCTTCAAGCTGAAATAAAGGCTGAAATGCCGGTAAAAGCAGCTTTTTTTTTTTTTTTTACACTATCTCTGGCAAACCTTGATCTTGTTATTTTTTTTTAATGTTTTGTTTATTTTAACCACTTCAAGACCAAGCCTGTTTTTGACATTTTTTGTTTATATTATTATTATTTTTTTTTAAATAGTAATTTTCTAACAAAAAATACAGATTTTAACATTTAAAGAAAAAAAAAAAAAAAAAAAAATATATATATATATATATATTTAGCCGAGACCCCGAAGAATAAAATGGCGGTCGTTGCAATATTTTATGCCACACTGTTTTTGCACAGCGGTCTTTCAAGCGCAATTTTTTTTTTTTTTTTCGGAAGAAATGAAACAGTAAAGTTAGCCCAATTTTTTTTTTTGTATAATCCGCCTTTGATCGGCGAATCTGGCGGCTCGGATCTCCCGGTGGGACGGGAGACCCCGGGTGGAGCGGCGGAAGGACGTCCCCTCCCCCTCCTTGTAATAACAGATGAGCGGCTTGGCCATATTGGTTGTCATTACTAGAAAGCCGACCCTCTGCTCCAAAAGAAAAAACGGTAGCGGGGTGATGCCTGTAGCTGCAGTCATCACCCCGATACGTCCACTTCACAAAATGACGTACAGGTACATGATTTGGCGGGAAGGGGTTAAAGTGCTTCTATATCCACACTGAGAAAAAAAAAAAACCTGTAAGGCAAAGGCATAATGGGCTAGTGTGCAGCACATACTAGCTCATTATGAGATACTTATCTTAGAACGAGGCCTCGGCATCTGATCCCGGTCCACACAGAGGGAGCTGACATGTTCTCTCTGCATTTCTTCCGGGTTCGCGGCTCCGGTGCTGTGAGTGGTCGAAGCTGTGATGACGTCACCCCTGCGCATGCGCGCCGGAGTCTTCCCGGAAAGGTCTGGCAGCGTCTGCCGGGGCCTTTACAGCGCATGCGCCTCTGACGTCGGCGGCTGCATGGAAAGTGAATATCTCCTAAACCGTACAGGTATAGTAGATATTCATTTTACCTCCAGGTAAGCCTTATTATAGGCCTTATTATAGGCTGACCTGTAGGTACAAATAACAAAAAAGGATATACAACCGCTTTCATTCTTATTTGTTTTGTTTTTTTGTTTTGTTTTTTTCACACTTGTTTACATTTCCTCTCCTGCAAGGAGAAGATGCAATAATGTATCTTTCTCCTCATTCAGTAGAGGAAGTAAACACGGGGGCGGGCTGACAATGACTGATCACTGTGATAGCCAATCAGAGGATACCACAGCGATCAAGTGACCCAGAATTGGGAGTTCCGGGTCCCAATCGTTAGTAGGAGACCCGGGGGTTCTCTGTGAGCGCACCCCCAGCACAAAGACAGATACCCATATATACGGCCCCACAGGAAAACAATCTCACTTCCATGAGGCCGCAAATGTGATATATTGTTAAAAGTATTGGGACGCCTGCCTTTACACACACATGACCTTTAATGTCATCCCAGTCTTAGTCCGGAGGGTTCAATATTGAGTTGGCTCCGCCCTTTGCAGCTATAACAGCTTCACCTCTTCTGGGAAGGCCGTCCACAAGGTTTAGGAGGGTGTCTATGGGAATGTTTGACCATTCTTCCAGAAGAGCATTTGTGAGGTCAGGCACTGATGTTGGATGAGAAGGCCTGGCTCGCAGTCTCCACTCGAATTCATCCCAAAGGTGATCTTTCGGGTTGAGGCCAGGACTCTGTGCAGGCCAGTCAAGTTCCTCCACCCCAAACTCGCTCCTCCATGTCTTTATGGACCTTGCTTTGTGCACTGGTGTGCAGTCATGTTGGTACAGGAAGGGGCCGTCCCCAAACTCCTCCCACAAAGTTGGGGGCTTGAAATTGTCCAAAATGTCTTGGTATGCTGGTGTTCCGCCCAAGAAAAAAATAAATAAAAGCCAACAGCTACACATACTGCAGCTGCTGACTTTGTACAATCCTGGCGCCTGAATGCTGCCCACACCCTTGTGTGCCCCCCCCCCCACTGTGTATCCCAGGCTCTGCTTACCCATCTGTGGGCCCAGAACTGGCATAGCGGGTGCTGCCAGGTAGGGGGAGGCAGGAGAGCGGAGCCACGCCCATTCTCCTCCCCTTCTAGTTGTTGACTAGGAAGTGACGTCACTTCCGGGTCCCCGTTGAGAGTTTCCCTGAACATTTTCCGCAAAAGTATATAAGGCACTGCAATTGTCACCAAAAAAAAATCACGTTTTGTCCCCTATGTGATAGAGAAATAAAAACACATGACCCCCCCCCCCCCCCAAAATAAAATAAAATTGAGGCCCTTCACCTCCACATATACACACGTACAAACATAAACGCATGCGGCAGGACTCCTACGCATGAAAACGTCCATTGCGATACACCTTGGATATCGCCGCGCACTCCGGAGTGAGAGCGATAATTCTAGTACAAGACCTCCTCTGTAACACTGAACTGAGGACCTATAGGGGGCTTTTTAAAGTGTCGCCTATGGAAAGTATAGGGTACTGACGTGTTTAACCCTTTCATGCCTATTTCTGACATTTCTTGCTTACAAGTTCAAATCCGTATTTTTTGCTAGAAAATTACTTAAAACCCTCAAACATAATATATAGAGATATAGATATATCTCTATATATTTTTAGCAGAGACCCTAGAAAATAAAATGCCGATCGTTGCAATATTTTATGTCACACAGTATTTGCGCAGCGGATCTTTCAATTTTTTTCGGGAAAAAGACACTTTCATGAATTAAAAAAAAAAAAAACTAAACAGTAACGTTAGCACAATTGTTTTGTATAATGTGAAAAGATGATGTTACGCTGAGTAAATAGATACCTAACATGTCATGCTTTGAAATTGCGCACGCTCGTGGAATGGTGACAAAGAACGGTATTTATAAATCTCCATAGGTGACACTTTAAAAAAAATGTGATGGTTACCAGGTTAGAGTTATAGAGGAGGTCTGGGGCTAGAATTATTGCTCTCACTCTGACGATCGCGGCGATACCTCATATGTGTGATTTGAACACCATTTACATTTGCGGGTGCGACTTACGTATGCGTTTTCTTTGGTGCGCAGGGAGGGTGACGGAGACGGGGGTGCTTTACATTTAAAAAAAAAAAAAAAAAATTCTTATTTATTTTATTTTTTTACTTTTGTCCCTTTTTAAAGACAAAAAAAAGATCACTTTTATTGCTGTCACAAGGAATGTAGACATCCCGCTCTATAACATCGGTACCGGGGTGATGGCTGCAGCTGCATCATCTCAGTATAACCCATGAACGCCAATTTTTGTACGTTCAGCACGAAGGGGTTAAGTTTTGACTTGTTGGGTATCTATTTACTCGGTGCAACCTCGGCTTTTATATTTTACAAAAAAATTAAGTAATTTATTGTGTTTTTGTGCCCCCTAAAATTAACTTTTTGTGTTTTTTTTTTTTTGTTTTTTTTTTAATTTTGTCTTTCCTAAACCATTGCGGTAATATCGTGTGACCTCAAATATTGGCACTACCACTATTTTATTCTCTAGGGGGTCTGCTTTCAGAAAATAGATCATATTTGGGGAGTTTTATGTAATCTTCGGGGCTAAAGTGATTTTTTTTTTTTTTAACGTGTGCACAAAAAAATGCGAATGCGGCTCTGGCTGGGCTGTGAAAGGGTTAAAGGATTAGTTCATCTTCGGGAACATGTTCCACCCGTAAGATTTGTTAATATAAGACCGGCTCCGAACTTTTTTAGCTTCTAGATTGGAAGCACATTTGTCATGCTCCTCCCTCGGTGATTTTGATGGAGCTGCTCTATATATGTGGAAGGTGTAGATATACACAGGGCGGCTTTCATGATCTATTAGTAATCATTGTGTCCGAGACGTGTCTATCTGTGGACTTGGCATCGTGCAGACTCGCCCCCTGCGCCCCCCTCCTTCCACCCCCATAGTTGGCTCAGCCAGCTGTCTGCATCATCTATGAGGGCCGAGGTGACGGCTAGAACACATCATGTTTTGTGTTTGGAAATTCATTGCGTTATGACGGATCACAGCAGGACACGAGCAATACTCATTCACTGTGTGAGGCCCAGACAAATCCACCCGCTGTGCTATACAGGCTCAGGCCTCGTCAGCCGGATTGTTCTCCCAACAAGGGAATGGAGAGAGGCGTCCTCATAGAGGACCATCACTGCCTGTCCTCCCAACAAGGGAATGGAGAGAGGCGTCTTCATAGAGGACCATCACTGCCTGTCCTCCCAACAACGCAATGGAGAGAGGTGTCCTCATAGAGGACCATCACTGCCTGTCCTCCCAACAAGGCAATGGAGAGAGGTGTCCTCATAGAGGACCGTCACTGCCTGTCCTCCCAACAAGGGAATGGTGAGAGGCGTCCTCACAGAGGACCATCACTGCCTGTCCTCCCAACAAGGGAATGGAGAGAGGTGTCCTCATAAAGGACCGTCACTGCCTGTCCTCCCAACAAGGGAATGGAGAAGTGTCCTCATAGAGGACCGTCACTGCCTGTCCTCACAACAAGGGAATGGTGAGAGGCGTCCTCATAGAGGACCATCACTGCCTGTCCTCTGAACAAGGGAATGGTGAGAGGCGTCCTCATAGAGGACCATCACTGCCTGTCCTCACAACAAGGGAATGGACAGGGGCGTCCTCATAGAGGACCATTACTGCCTGTCCTCCCAACAAGGGAATGGAGAGAGGTGTCCTCAGAGGACCGTCACTGGCTGTCCTCCCAACAAGGGAATGGAGAGAGGTGTCCTCATAAAGGACCGTCACTGCCTGTCCTCCCAACAAGGGAATGGAGAAGTGTCCTCATAGAGGACCGTCACTGCCTGTCCTCACAACAAGGGAATGGTGAGAGGCGTCCTCATAGAGGATCATCACTGCCTGTCCTCCCAACAAGGGAATGGAGAGAGGTGTCCTCATAGAGGATCATCACTGCCTGTCCTCCCAACAAGGGAATGGAGAGAGGCGTCCTCATAGAGGACCGTCACTGGCTGTCCTTACAACAAGGAAATGGTGAGAGGCGTCCTCATAGAGGACCGTTGCTGCCTGTCCTCACAACAAGGGAATGGAGAGAGGTGTCCTCATAAAGGACCGTCACTGCCTGTCCTCCCAACAAGGGAATGGAGAAGTGTCCTCATAGAGGACCGTCACTGCCTGTCCTCCCAACAAGGGAATGGAGAGAGGTGTCCTCATAAAGGACCGTCACTGCCTGTCCTCCCAACAAGGGAATGGAGAAGTGTCCTCATAGAGGACCGTCACTGCCTGTCCTCACAACAAGGGAATGGTGAGAGGCGTCCTCATAGAGGACCATCACTGCCTGTCCTCTGAACAAGGGAATGGTGAGAGGCGTCCTCATAGAGGACCATCACTGCCTGTCCTCTGAACAAGGGAATGGTGAGAGGTGTCCTCATAGAGGACCGTCACTGCCTGTCCTCCCGTGGGAATGGTGAGAGCCATCCTCACAGAGAACCTTCACTGCCTGTCCTCTCAACAAGGGAATGGTGAGAGGTGTCCTCCTAGAGGCCCAGCACTGCCTGTCCTTCAAACAAGGGAATGGTGAGAGGCGTCCTCATAGAGGACCATCACTGCCTGTCCTCTGAACAAGGGAATGGGGAGAGGTGTCCTCATAGAGGACCGTCACTGCCTGTCCTCCCGTGGGAATGGTGAGAGCCATCCTCACAGAGAACCTTCACTGCCTGTCCTCTCAACAAGGGAATGGTGAGAGGTGTCCTCCTAGAGGCCCAGCACTGCCTGTCCTTCAAACAAGGGAATGGTGAGAGGCGTCCTCACAGACGACTGTCACTGCCTGTCCTCACAACAAGGGAATGGAGAGAGGCGTCGTCATAGAGGACCATCACCGCCTGTCCTCCTCGAGGCCCAGCACGGCCTGTCCTCCTCGAGGCCCAGCACGGCCTGTCCTCTCGCCTGTCTTCCCAACAAGGGAATAGTGAGAGGCGTCCTCATTGTGCAGTCATATATAGTGGAATTTTTATTAATTTATTTTTTATACTATTACTAATGGCGGTAATCAGCGACTTATATTGATGCGGTGGGAAATCTAACACGGACTGACACTGGTGTGCGTCGCTTCACCTATAGCAGCCGCCCGTCTGGCTAGAAACCATAATCCGATCCGGGTTCTATACAACCTGGAAGACGATTGATTTCTATGAACTGCTGCACCAGAATTTACACCATGCAGTTTTAATAAATTCCCCCCCATTGCGTTTACCCGCTTAGTGACGGACGGTAAAACAAATGTTAATGCCTAAGCATAATTTTGCAACTTTGACATGTGTTAGTAAATGTGTACATATCATCACAACTACTTTGTGTATCCAGGTGTATTTATTTATTTATTTATTTTTTTGTGAAGACAATTTGGGCTAATTTTTTAATTTAGTTGTATATTTCTTGTTTTTTGTTATGGTAATTCACCACGAAGAACAACCCAAAATAAATTCTCCTGCTCCTGATGATCGCAGTGACGCCACATATCTGTGTGGTGTTGGTAGTTTTTTAAACCTGTAGTACGGCCCAAAAACACCAGTGCACATTTTTGCTTTTTATTTTTTATTCTACCTAAAACACACTGACACTAATTTAAAAAAATTCTTTTTTGACAATAATAATCCTACCCAAAATATTACTGACCTTTGACCCTGAACTTGATCTGTGACCCTTGCCTTGACCCTAACTCTATCCCTGGCACTGACCTAGATCTACCCTTGATCTTCCTATTTTTGTTTTGTTTTGTTTTTTTGCTATATGTATTTTTGTAATCTTAGCCCTGATTTACATCGTTACAATTTGTCATGCAATTTTGAAATGTCAAGTCGCACCCCATTGCCGGAAAGTGAACTGTTTAAAAGGCGTCCTCATTTAGAAGTAGAATACCGGGGGGGGGGGGGGGACTTTGGCTGCAGCAATATGCCATAACCCCCCCCCCCCCCATTATTTTCAGCCGGCGATTTTCTAAACAATAAAAGTGATCAGAGCAACAATTAGCCACTGGATCACTTTTGGAAGCGTCGGGAGGGGTCGCGCCCTCATTCCGCTTCTCGGTAGTTCTCGAAAGCTTAACTGGACGATCGGTAGCCCCGAGAACCGATCCAGCAGTTGCGGTGGCTGGTAACCGAGACGAGCGGAGGAAAGATGGCCTCTCCTCATCTCTATGCCCTAGGACAGTTATGGGGAACCTTGGCACCCCAGATGTTTTGGAACTACATTTTACAAAACATTTGGGGTGCCAAGGTTCGCCATCACTGCCCTAGGAGGACCGAATTGATGTCATGACATCACTTCCTGTTTCGGCCACATGTAAACAAGACTTTTTTTTTTTTTTTAGCACTAGATCTATTTATTTATTTTTGATCTAATGGTTTGCATTGTAGAGGAGAGATGTGAGGTCTTAGTGACCCCTGACCTCTCCATAAAGAGGACCCGTCGCTCTTAATTTTTATCACAAGGGATGTTTACATTCTTTGTGATCGGAATAAAAGTGATCGATTATTTTTACATTTTCCGCTTAAAAAAAAAAAAGTAATATATATATATATTTTTTTTAAAGTGCCCCTTCTCCCTGCGCACGGTGAGAAACGCATACATAAGTCACGCCCACCTATGTAAACTGTTAAATCCACACGTGAAGTATCGCCGCAAACACAAGAGCAATAATTCTAGCGATGGATCTCTTCTGTAACTCTAAACATGTAACCTGTAGAAATATTTTTAAGTACCGTAGTTTGACGCCATTCCACGAGCGTGCGCAATTTTAACACCTTCACAACTAAGCCTTTTTTTTCTGACACGTTGCTTACAAGTTAAAAATCAGTGTTTTTGGCTAGAAAATTCCTTAGAACCCCCAAATATTTATATATATATAGCGCAGAGACTCTAGAGCATGGGGCGCTCAACCTGTGGCCCTCCAGCTGTTGCGGAACTACAAGTCCCACCATGCCTCTGCCTTTGGGAGTCATGCTTGTAACTCAGCTTTGCAATGCCTCATGGGACTTGTAGTTCTGCAACAGCTGGAGGGCCGCAGGTTGAGCACCCCGTGCTCTAGAGAACAAAATGGGGATTGTTGCGATATTTTATGTCGCACGTTTTTTGTGCGGCGATCTTTCAAATGCTTTTTTTTTTCTTTGGAAGAAATACAATTTTATGAATTAAAAAAATAAATAAAACAGTGAAGTTAGATCATTTTTTTTTGTATAATCTGAAAGATGTTACACCGAGTGAATAGATATCGTCCTGCTTTAAAATTGCGCACACTGGTGAAATGGCGACAAAATGCGGTACTTATAAATCTCCGTAGGCGACGCTTTACAAAGTTCTACAGGTTACCAGCTTAGCGTTATAGAGGAGGTCCAGCGCTAGAATTATTGCTCTCGCTCTATTGCGGCGATACCTCACATCTGTGGTTGTTTACATTTGGGGGCGCAACTTACGTGTCCACTTGCTTCTGCGTGAGCACGGAGGGGTGGGGCACTTTACATTTTTCTTTTTTTCCAGATCCCTTTTATTTCTGTGAGAAGGAATGTAAACATCCCTTATGACAGTAATAGCGTTTGACGGATACTCTTTATGTAGGGATCGGGGATCTTTAGGACCCCAATTCCCTCCTCCGCACTTAAACGCATTCAAAACGCTAAGTTTGGCAGTTTTGCATACTGAATTTTTTTTTTAATTTGGCGCCTTTTAAAGAGGAAGTTAACCCTGATGGGTTTTACTTCCTTTCTTTTACCCTGCAAAGTAAAAGCATAATGTGCTAGTATGCATCGCATACTAGCACATTATGTGACACCTGCAAACGAAGCCCGCGCCGTCCCCGCTGTGGGCTGTATCCACGTTTCCCCCTCTTCCTTCTGGGGCCACGGACTCCGGCTCTGTGACTAGCCGGAGCCACGTAACGTCACTCCCACAGGAGCCACCGGTCAAGGCACTCGCTCGTAAAGAAACGGCACGGGGGGGGGGGGGGTGCTTCTTCACAGCGCATGCGCCGATGACCTCACTCGCTCGGGCCTGGGGGGGGGGGGGGGGGGATGTGGAGTCACCAGCCGAGCGGCTGCTTAGCTACATCTGTTATTACAAGGAAGCCGACTGTCTGCTCTAAATAACGGTACCGGGTGATGTGTGCATGTCATCCCGGTACAACCCCTTCAAGCCGCATATTTGCATTATGACGGTGTGAAGGGGTTAAAGTGACATGTTTGGTATCTATTTACTTGGCGTAACATCATCTTTTATATTTTACAAAAAATGGGTTATATATTGTGCTTTTTTTTTTTTTTTTTTTTTTATTCATTAAAGTGTATTTGGGTCAAAAAAAATTAGAGGTATATGTATATGTGTGTATGTATGTATGTATGTATGTATATATATATATATATATATATTATATATTATATATTATTACATTATATTATATATGTGTTTGGGGGTTTGAAGTAATTTTCTAGGAAGAAAATACTGATTTTTAACATAGATGAGAAAAGCGTCAGCATTGGTCCGGTTGGCAAGTGAATAAATTGCTTTAAACAAGGTTCCTACTTTTTTTTTTTTTTTTTTATATTTGTTTAGTTATTGTTGCATTGACTTCTGTTTAAATAAAGTCACAAGCAGCAATGAAATCCGAGATCCAAACAGCATAGATCTGTGAAGCAGAGCTTCAGTCTTGCCTGTTCCCTTGTGACTGTGTCCGTTCCCCCAGATATCTGCTGCTCCCGCCACTTCCCCTTCTGTATTTGTGACTGAGGACAGAAGCAGATGTGCGGCCAATGTGGTCGCTTCCCCCGGCTTCCTCTTTTGAGATGCCCCGCCCCCCCCCCCTCCCCCGGCTCTCTCTCTCAGCTGTCACTCGCCTTGCATAGCCCTGTTTTCTTTAACGACTGCTGAAAAATAAAAGGAAGTGAATGGTTATATTTCCATAAGAAATGCAATTATGATATAGAAAGTCTATTTACTGAGAATGTTTGGTTTCTGCCCAATTACACATAAAGGGGAATCCTGCGAGTTCTTTTTGCCCCTACTAGCCATAGCGAAGGCCTCGCTCACACGGGGTGATCAGATCCGTCTCCCGGGTGCGGAAAACCACAAACCCAGCGCTGCAAATTGAGCCACAGATTGCCGGTCTCCTGCCGTCTCCCCTGTGATGAGGTCGTCCTCTTCTGGATCCTGAGAGGACCCTGCCACTGGATATCCAATAGAAAGAGTCCATGTCATGTAGGGGAGGATGTGGACACCAGGAGGACCAAAGGAGGAAGTCAGCAGAAGAGGAGAAGACTTGGGGCTGCAGCGTCACATGACTGGGGAATTAAAGGAAAAAGTGATAACGTCGTCCTCTTCTGGATCCTGAGAGGACCCTGCCGCTGGATATCCAATAGGAAGAGTCCATGTCATGTAGGGGAGGATGTGGACACCAGGAGGACCAAAGGAAGGAGTCCGCAGAAGAGGAGAAGACTTGGGGCTGCAGCGTCACATGACTGGGGAATTAAAGGAAAAAGTGATAACGTCGTCCTGTTCTGGATCCTGAGAGGACCCTGCCACTGGATATCCAATAGGAAGAGTCCATGTCATGTAGGGGAGGATGTGGACACCAGGAGGACCAAAGTAGGAAGTCAGCAGAAGAGAAGACTTGGGGCTGCAGCGTCACATGACTGGAGAAGTAAAGGAAAAAGTGATAACGTCGTCCTGTCCTGGATCCTGAGAGGACCCTGCCACTGGATATCCAATAGGAAGAGTCCATGTCATGTAGGGGATGATGTGGACACCAGGAGGACCAAAGGAGGAAGTCCGCAGAAGAGGAGAAGACTTGGGGCTGCAGCGTCACATGACTGCAGGTTAAGGTATGCAAAAAAGTGTATTTTTTTTAGGGATTTTTAAAAAAATATATCCCGGAATGGGGTTTTAAGAAGTAAAGTGCTGCATATACTGTGTTAGGCCTCATTCACACGGGGCGATCTGATCCACGCCCCATACACGGCGTGGGATGCACAGGTGTTGCCTGCATCCCCGTGGTTTGCAGTCCCATAGCGGTCTATTGGAAGGCAGCGGCTGCTTAGATGTAGGCAACACCTGTGTCTCCCTGTGGCGGTAAACGCGGGCCAGCTTGGGGCGTGGATCAGGTCGCCCCATGTGAATGAGGCCTAACACAGTGTATCGCTTTGCTGCTGGATAATGAAGATATCGGTGACTTTGTGATTCAGATTTTAAGCCTCGCTCCAGGATATATTTAAAAAAAAAAAACAAAAAAAAAACTTCCCTATAAAAACGCACTTTTTACTTTAAACCCAAGTCATGTGACACTGCAGCTCCAAGTCTTCTACTGACCTCCTGCTTTGGTTTCTCCTCCTGGTGTCCTCATCCTCCCCTCCATGACATGGACTCTTCTTATTGGTTGTCCAGCGGCAGGGTCCTCTCAGGATCCAGAAGAGGATGACATCACAGGGGAGACTGACAATCTCCGGCTCCATTTGCAGCGCTGGATTTATGGTTTTCTGTACCTGGCAACAGTGAGGGACTTGGAGGAGGGACTTAGGTGAGTCTATCTGGCAGTACAAGGCCGTCTAGTTCTGGGCACCAGTCCTCAGGAGGGACGTACTGGAAATGGAGCGAGTACAAAGAAGGGCAACAAAGCTAATAAAGGGTCTGGAGGATCTTAGTTATGAGGAAAGGTTGTGAGCGCTGAACTTATTCTCTCTGGAGAAGAGACGCTTGAGAGGGGATATGATTTCATTGTATAAATACCGGACTGGTGACCCCACAATATACAAATACCGGACTGGTGACCCCACAATATACAAATACCGGACTGGTGACCCCACAATATATAAATACCGGACTGGTGACCCCACAATATATAAATACCGGACTGGTGACCCCACAATATATAAATACCGGACTGGTGACCCCACAATATACAAATACCGGACTGGTGACCCCACAATATATAAATACCGGACTGGTGACCCCACAATATACAAATACCGGACTGGTGACCCCATAATAGGGAGAAAACTTTTTCGCAAAAGGGAGTTTAATAAGACTCGTGGCCACTCATTAAAATTAGAAGAAAAGAGGTTTAACCTTAAACTATGTAGAGGGTTCTTTACTGTAAGAGCGGCAAGGATGTGGAATTCCCTTCCACAGGCGGTGGTCTCAGCGGGGAGCATTGATGGTTTCAAAAAACACCCCCCCCCACCCCACCCCCCCCCCCCCCCCGGAGTACGGTCTCCCAGGATTCTTGGTCTTTTCGTGGTCATTACATGCTTATACCTCCATGAAATCATTCCCCGCTTTATCCCTCTTAAATTCTCTGATTTTTTAAAAATTTAAATCAGATTCTTTCAAATTTTGATCAAATTAATTTTTATAAAATGCTTTTTGAGTAAAAAATCTTTCTAAAGATAGTTTTCTGTTTTAAGATACATTGATAATTTTAGTTTATTCAGCATGAAATGGAGCTTAGTTATGTAGCATGAGGCTGTATATTTTGCAATATTTACATTTTTGGTAAACTCATTTAATGAATCCAAGCTCTGCAAGCTGAGATAACATGCACTGCATTGATATATTCACACAATTTCACAGTAACCATGAGATAAAACAAAATTCAGGAATATTCCTTTATCCCATTGTTTTGCAAATCTGTGTAGACTACAAACTGTATGATTGAATCGGTTCTGATATCGCTGTTTTACTAACCTGACCGCTTATTGCTCTAAATGGGGAAACCTTAATTTTGTTTGCAAATATTAAATATTCTAAGTACCAGCAAGAAGAAGTCCTTACATATAAAGAGCACCTGTCATTTCAGACCCATCATGGCAGCGCCTATTGGCGGGCGTCCAATCACCAGCTGCCGCCACGTCCCTCGCCTTGTTGTGTCACCGCCACATCACCAGCTGTCCCATTAAAGCGAATGGGACTGTCGGTGAGCCAATAGCGGGTCAGAGGAGGAGCAAATGAGGAGGAGCCGTCAGTGAGTCAGAGGAGGAGCCGTCAGGGGGTCAGAGGAGGAGCCGTCAGTGAGTCAGAGGAGGAGCCGTCAGTAAATCAGAGGAGGAGCCGTCAGGGGGTCAGAGGAGGAGCCGTCAGGGGGTCAGAGGAGGAGCCGCCAGTGGGTCAGAGGAGGAGCCGCCAGTGGGTCATTGGAGGAGCCGCCAGTGGGTCAGAGGAGGAGCCGCCAGTGGGTCAGAGGAGGAGCCGCCAGTGGGTCAGAGGAGGAGCCGCCAGTGGGTCAGAGGAGGAGCCGCCAGTGGGTCAGAGGAGGAGCCGCCAGTGGGTCAGAGGAGGAGCCGCCAGTGGGTCAGAGGAGGAGCCGCCAGTGGGTCAGAGGAGGAGCCGCCAGTGGGTCAGAGGAGGAGCCGCCAGTGGGTCTGAGGAGGAGCCGCCAGTGGGTCAGAGGAGGAGCCGCCAGTGGGTCAGAGGAGGAGCCGCCAGTGGGTCAGAGGAGGAGCCGCCAGTGGGTCAGAGGAGGAGCCGCCAGTGGGTCAGAGGAGGAGCCGCCAGTGGGTCAGAGGAGGAGCCGCCAGTGGGTCAGAGGAGGAGCCGCCAGTGGGTCAGAGGAGGAGCCAGCAGGGGGTCAGAGGAGGAGCCAGCAGGGGAGGAGCCAGCAGGGGGACAGAGGAGGAGCCAGCAGGGGGACAGAGGAGGAGCCAGCAGGGGGACAGAGGAGAAGCCAGCAGGGGGTCAAAGGAGAAGTCAACAGCGGGACAGAGATGATAGTTGCACTTTAAAAATTATGATTTAAATCTAATCCCCCCGACAGACTGACAGGTCCTCTTGAAATGAAAGTATAATGTTAGGTGAGGGAGTCAGACTGGTGATCCATTTTTTGCTTACTGCAGAGTTGACACTAGGGGCGCTGTGGTCCAGTTCTGGGTGCTGATGTTTTGTTATTGGTTGTCGGGTTGTCACTGTCGGGGTGTCCCTGTCGGGTTGTCCCTGTCGGGTTGTCCCTGTCGGGTTGTCCCTGTCGGGTTGTCCCTGTCGGGGTGTCCTCTGACCCGTTGTTTGTGTTTTCCCTCCATAGGATTTCTGTCGCTGAGTCATGGCAGACAGAAGACTGGCCTTTCCCTGTGAACAAGCATGTGACTCCTTTAGAAGACTGGATTATGAATCTGCAGTGCAGCATTGTACGGAGTGTCTCCTGTCCCTCAGCCACTACAAGAGCGCACACCCCGCCAAGGCCAACTCCACCCACGTCAACCGCATCAAGATCGAGAGCCTGCTCTACAGAATCGCCTCTTTCCTTCAGCTGGTGAGTGACCCACCACGCCTGCCAACGCCGGCTGGACACTTCACAATCTACAATGGCTCCCCATACACACTACTATCTGATTGTACAATCTTTGTGCGATTTCATCTAGATTGACCAAAACCACCTACCTGACACCTGACCTATCCAATCAGTTTGTATCTTATCAGGCCCTCACATTACATGGCTGTTGGTAGATCTAGAGAAGATTGTACCGTTAGATTGCAGCATGTATGGTGAGCCTTAGATTTAGTGTAGACATAAATGTCTTGTTCCCGCACACTTTGCATTTATTGGCAAATTATTAAAGCCGTATTAAAACCAAACGCAAACCCACTTGACCTCCGAAAGATCTCCACCCCCCTCATGACCAGGCCATTTTTTGTGATACGGCACTGAATTATTATAACCACTTAATGCCCGCCTACCGTCAAATGGACGGAGGAGCCATGCGGCTCTCGTTTAGGGATGACGTCATATCCCCCCCCCCCCCCCCGGGAAAGCATAACGCGGCAACGTGTCCATTCACAGCCGGTCACATGTAAATGGGGAGGTGCCGGTGATTGGCTCTCCTCGCCTCACACTGACAGAGAGCCAATCAGCGGGATCTCCTTGCAGGGAAGATCAGGACAGGTAATCAGTGCCCTGATTACAGTAAAGCCCTAGAACTGCCCATCGGTGACACCAGTCAGTGGCCATCGGTGAAACCAGTCAGTGCCCATCGATGACACCAGTCAGTGCCCATCGGTGACACCAGTCAGTGCTGCCTTATCAGTGATGCCTATCCATGCCACCTCATCAGTGCACATCAGTGAAGGAGAAAAAATTACCCATTTACAAAAATTACTGACAAAAACCTGAGAAACTTTTTTTTGTTTTTTTTCAAAATTTGGGGTCTTTTTATTTTTTAGTAAAATATAAAAAAAAAACAGCGGTGATTAACCACATCAGCCCCGGAAGGATTTGCCCCCTTCATGACCAGGCCATTTTTTGCGATTCAGCACTGCGTCGCACTGACAATGGCGCGGTTGTGCGACGCTGCACCCAAACAAAATTGACATCCTTTTTTTTTTTTTTTTTTCCCCAACAAATAGAGATTTCTTTTGATGGTATTTGATCACCTCTGCGTTTTTTTTTTTGGTTTTTTTTTGCGCTATAAACAAAAAAAGACCGACAATTTTGAAAAAAAAAACGATTTTTTACTTTTTGCTATGATAAATATTCCCCAAAAAAAGATTTCTTCCTCAGTTTAGGCCGATATGTATTCTACATATTTTTGGTAAAAAAATCGCAATAAGCGTTTGATTAGTTTGCGCACAATTAGCGTCTACAAAACAGGATAGATTTATGGCATTTTTATTATATTTATTTTTTTACTAGTAATGACAGTGATAAGCTATTTTTAGTGGGACTGCGACATTGCGGCGGACAGATGGGACACTTTTTTTGGTTCCAGTGACATCTATACAGAGATCAGTGCTAAAAATAGCCACTGATTACTGTATAAATGACACTGGCAGGGAAGGGGTTAACACTTGGGGGCGATCGAGGGGTTAACTGTGTTCCCCGGGAGGTGTTTCTAACTGGGAGTAGGGAGAGATCGCTGTTCCTGATCACTAGGAACAGACGATCACTCTGTACTCCCCTGTCAGAACGAGGATCTGTTTGTTTACATTGACAGATCCCCGTTTCGGCTCTCCGTGGAGCGATGGCGGGTGCCTGGCGGACATCGCGGTCACGCACATCAGCTCCCCCCGCCGTGCAGCATGCGTGCCTGCTATAGCTGTTAAAGGGACCAACGTGCAGCTACGGTGATTTGCGGGAACGAGCCGACCTGCCGCATTATAATGACGGCCACTGGTCAGTAAGCGGTTAAATAATACCAAAAGAAAGTTTTATTTGTGGGAAGAAAATGATAAAAAATGTAGTTTGGGTACAGTGTTGTATGACCGCGTAATTGTCATTCAAAGTGCGACAGCACTGAAAGCTGAACATTGTCCTGGACAGGGGGGAGGGGTGAGTACCGGTATTAACTGACAATTGCGCGGTCGTGCGACGTTGTACCCAAATAAAATTTGCTCTTTTTTTATCCATAAATAGAGCTTTCTTTTGGTGGTATTTAATCACCTCTGTGGTTTTTTTTGCACTGTAAATGAAAAAAGACTGACAATTATATATATATATATATATATATATATATATATATATATATATATATATATATATATATATATATATATATATATATATATTTTTTTTTTTTACTTTCTGCTATGAAACCTATCCAATAAAAAATGTCAACAATCGAACTTCATCAATTCAGGCCAGTATGTATTCTGCGACATATTTTTTGGTAAAAAAAAAAAAAATCCCAATAGGCGTACATTGATTGGTTTGCGCACAAGTTATATTGTCTACCAACTATGGGAAATATACTGGAATGTTTATTTTTACATCCTATTAATGGCGTCGATCAGCAACTTATAGCGGAACTGCGGCGAAGAATCTGACACAAACTGACACTTTGTGGGAACCAGCGACACCAATACAGTGGTCGGTGCTAAAAATAGGCACTGTCACTGTACTAATGACACCGGCAGGGAAGAGGTTAAATATCTAGGGTGATCAAAGGGGTTGTAAACCCTCGAGGTTTGTATTGTATGCATGAAGGTGAAAAACCTCCTGTGCTGCAGTTCTCCTCCCCCTTTTACTTACCTTAACCGGGTCTTTCCAGCGGTGGGGAGGAGCACACCAGCTCCAGCCGGTGTCTCGGGACCTGATTGGATAGCTTGATAGCAGCGCAGCCATTGGCTCCTGCTGCTGTCAATCAAATCATATGATGTGGGGGGCGGGGCTGGGTTCTGCTGTCTGTGTCAATGGCCGCAGCAGCAGGACAGGGGAGCGCGCCCGCACGATTCCCCCCGAGGGAGAGCGGCTCTCCAACGGGGCACTCAAGAAGGGGAGGAGCCAGGAGAGCGCCGCTGAGGGACCCGAGAGAGGAGGATCGGGGGCCACTCTGTGCAAAACCAAATGCACCGAGGAGGTAAGAATGAGATGATTGTTTTTTTTTTTACCTTTACATATTCTTTAACTGTGTGCCTAACCAGTGTTTGTTTACTATGTGAGGTGCTTTTACAAGGGAAATGATGGATTTTATTCTCTGCTTCGCAGGGACACAAATTCTGTTACTTCCCCCGTCCGATTGGAGCTCTGCCTTGTTTACATAGTCCTGTGTCTCTGCCCAGCGATCGGCGGATGTCTATTGGCCGGCGCTCACTGATCGGCTTGTGCTGTGTCAAATCGCAGCACAGCCATGGCGCTCCCCCCCTCCACCCGGAAGTGCCGGATCCAGCGGTGAGCGGCCGCCCCTGCTGCATTATATGTATGGCGGGCGGTTACATTGTTTCTCGTTATAACAATTCATACGTTTGTAGTCTTAGGGCCAGTTCACAACGCGCTGCACCCCAAACGCACGTCTCCAATGTGGTAGTATTATGCGATCACGTTGCTGTGCATTCTTTTTTTTTTTTAACCGCTTACCAACCAGCCGTTTTAACATTTTTCTGCTGACCGCTGGCTTTTTTACAGGTGTTCGCCGCCTGCCACTCGTGCTGTGGTTGGATACAACACAAGTTTGTCAGCAGGCTCACAGCCAATGATTTTTGGCTGTGAACCTGCTGATGATTGTGGCCAATCACAGCACAGAGATCCGCGTGTTTTGTAAACACAGTGAACAGATCTGGCTGCTTCTCTCTCCCTGAATCTCACCTACCAATCAGAGCTGAGATCCGGGAGAGAAGCAGCCAGGCTGTCAGTAAAATTGGCACACATACACTTGTTAGGCACGCTGTGATTGGATGTATTTTATAACCGTAAAAAAAAAAAAAAATCGATGTTTTTTCATTAATAAATCCACACCTGCCACATAGTGTCTGTTAGCACCAGATTGCCCGTCACACTATCACAGTCTTACTATAAGTGGCTGAGCATCGCCATTGCATTATAGTGTCTCTAGGTGTGTAAATTCCAGTCTATAGCCAATACTTTGTAGACGCTTTAACAATTACAATTACTAGTTAAAGTAGTGCAGTGCTGAATAGAAAAAAAAATGGTCTGGTCATGGAGGGGGCCAAACCTTCCAGAGCTCAAGTGGTTAAATCTGAGTTCCAGTCCCCAAATTCATTATTTTTTTATTTTTCTCTAAATGCTCCCCCATCATTCTTCCCATTTCTACTTTAACATTTGGATACTGTCAGTAATGTGTTTCCTTTTTAAATCATTAAAGTAGAAGTCCATCCAACACTAAAATCCCTCCATCTACAGACCTCCAACACTAAAATCCTTTCATCTACAGACACCCAACACTAAAATCCCTCCATCTACCGACATCCAACACTAAAATCCCTCCATCTACAGACCTCCAACACTAAAATCCTTTCATCTACAGACACCCAACACTAAAATCCCTCCATCTACAGACATCCAACACTAAAATCCCTCCATCTACAGACACCCAACACTAAAATCCCTCCATCTACCGACATCCAACACTAAAATCCCTCCATCTACAGACACCCAACACTAAAATCCCTCCATCTACCGACATCCAACACTAAAATCCCTCCATCTACAGACCTCCAACACTAAAATCCCTCCATCTACAGACCTCCAACACTAAAATCCCTTCATCTACAGACATCCAACACTAAAATCCCTCCATCTACAGACCTCCAACACTAAAATCTCTCCATCTACAGACATCCAACACTAAAATCTCTCCATCTACAGACCTCCAACACTAAAATCCCTCCATCTACAGACCTCCAACACTAAAATCTCTCCATCTACAGACCTCCAACACTAAAATCCCTCCATCTACAGACCTCCAACACTAAAATCTCTCCATCTACAGACATCCAACACTAAAATCCCTCCATCTACAGACATCCAACACTAAAATCCCTCCATCTACAGACCTCCAACACTAAAATCCCTCCATCTACAGACCTCCAACACTAAAATCCCTTCATCTACAGACATCCAACACTAAAATCCCTTCATCTACAGACATCCAACACTAAAATCTCTCCATCTACAGACATCCAACACTAAAATCCCTCCATCTACAGACATCCAACACTAAAATCCCTTCATCTACAGACCTCCAACACTAAAATCCCTCCATCTACAGACCTCCAACACTAAAATCCCTTCATCTACAGACCTCCAACACTAAAATCCCTCCATCTACAGACATCCAACACTAAAATCCCTCCATCTACAGACCTCCAACACTAAAATCCCTTCATCTACAGACATCCAACACTAAAATCCCTCCATCTACAGACCTCCAACACTAAAATCCCTCCATCTACAGACCTCCAACACTAAAATCCCTTCATCTACAGACCTCCAACACTAAAATCCCTCCATCTACAGACATCCAACACTAAAATCCCTTCATCTACAGACCTCCAACACTAAAATCCCTCCATCTACAGACCTCCAACACTAAAATCCCTCCATCTACAGACCTCCAACACTAAAATCCCTCCATCTACAGACCTCCAACACTAAAATCCCTCCATCTACAGACCTCCAACACTAAAATCCCTCCATCTACAGACATCCAACACTAAAATCCCTTCATCTACAGACATCCAACACTAAAATCTCTCCATCTACAGACATCCAACACTAAAATCCCTCCATCTACAGACATCCAACACTAAAATCCCTTCATCTACAGACCTCCAACACTAAAATCCCTCCATCTACAGACCTCCAACACTAAAATCCCTCCATCTACAGACCTCCAACACTAAAATCCCTCCATCTACAGACCTCCAACACTAAAATCCCTCCATCTACAGACCTCCAACACTAAAATCCCTTCATCTACAGACATCCAACACTAAAATCCCTCCATCTACAGACCTCCAACTCTAAAATCCCTCCATCTACAGACCTCCAACACTAAAATCCCTCCATCTACAGACCTCCAACACTAAAATCCCTCCATCTACAGACCTCCAACACTAAAATCCCTCCATCTACAGACCTCCAACACTAAAATCCCTCCATCTACAGACCTCCAACACTAAAATCCCTGTAAAGAAGAAATCCATATACAGTGCCTTGAAAAAGTATTCATACCCCTTGAAATGTCCCACATGTTGTCATGTTACAACTAAAAATGTAAATGTATTTTATTGGGATTTTATGAGATAGACCAACACAAAGTGTCACATAATTGTGAAGTGGAAGGAAAATGATACAAATAAATTTGTGAATAGTGTGGGGGGGGGGATTTGTATTCAGCCCCCTTTACTCTGATACCCTGATAACTAAAATCTAGTGGAACCAATTGCCTTCAGATGTCACCTAATTAGTAAATAGAGTCCACCTGTGTGTCATTTAATCTCAGTATAAATACAGCTGTTCTGTGAAGCCCTCGGAGGTTTGTTAGAGAACCTTAGTGAACAAACAGCATCATGAAGGCCAATGAACACACCAGACAGGTCAGGGATAAAGTTGTGGAGAAGTATAAAGCAGGGTTAGGTTATAAAAAAATCTCCCAAGCTTTGATCATCTCACGGAGCTCTGTTCAATCCATCATCGGAAAATGGAATGAGTATGGCACAACTGCAAACCTACCAAGACATGGCCGTCCACCTAAACTGACCGGCCGGGCTAGGAGAGCATTCATCAGAGAAGAGCCAAGAGGTCCATGGTAACTCTGGAGGAGCTGCAGAGATCCACAGCTCAGGTGGGAGAATCTGTCCACAGGACAACTATTAGTCGTGTTCTCCACAAATCTGCCCTTTATGGAAGAGTGACAAGAAGAAAGACATTGGTGAAAGAAAGTCATAAGAAGTCCTGTTTGTAGTTTGTGAGAAGCCATGTGGAGGAC
Organism: Lithobates clamitans; assembly: GCA_037952925.1. Classification (NCBI taxonomy): domain Eukaryota; kingdom Metazoa; phylum Chordata; class Amphibia; order Anura; family Ranidae; genus Lithobates; species Lithobates clamitans. The sequence continues at coordinate 107,976 of JBBGZY010003649.1, forward strand.
ACAGCAAACATGTGGAAGAAGGTGATCTGGTCAGAGGAGACCAAAATTCAACTTTATGGCCTAAAAGTAAAACGCTATGTGTGGGGAAAACTAACACTGCACATCACCCTGAACACACCATCCCCACCGTGAAACATGGTGGTGGCAGCATCATGTGGTGGGGATGGTTTTCTTCAGCAGGGACAGGGAAGCTGGTCAGAGTTGATGGGAAGATGGATGGAGACAAATACAGGACAATCTTAGAAGAAAACCTGTTAGAGTCTACAAAAGACTTGAGACTGGGGCGGAGGTTCACCTTCCAGCAGGACAACGACCCGAAACATCCAGCCAGAGCTACAATGGAATGGTTTAGATCAAAGCATATTCATGTGTTAGAATGGCCCAGTCACAGTCCAGACCTAAATCACATTGAGAATCTGTGGCAAGACTTGAAAATTGCTGATCACAGACGTTCTCCATCCAATCTGACAGAGCTTGAGATATTTTACAAAGAAGAATGGGCAGAAATGTCCTCTCTAGATGTGCAAAGCTGGTAGAGACATCCCCAAAAAGACTTGTAGAGAAAGGGGGTTCCACAAAGTATTGACTCCGGGGGGCGCCATACAAATGCCCCTCCCCCCCACACACTTTTCACATATTTATTTGTATCATTTATCATTTTCCTTCCACTTCACAATTATGTGACACTTTGTGTTGGTCTATCACATAAAATCCCAATAAAATACATTTATGTTTTTGGTTGTAACATGACAAAATGTGGGGAATTTCAAGGGGTATGAATACTTCAAGGCACTGTATAATAAATACTGGTGTCTCCTATGGGTAGTAATATATTGTATATACATTTTCTGAAGCCGATCCCACGCTGAGCTGTCAGCCGCGGCTTTGCTGGGAGTGACGTCATCCATAGACTTCCTATGGGGCTTCTGTTGTCGGCTGTGTCCTCTGCACCCGCCTACAGCGGACATCAGAAGCCCCATAGAAGTCTATGGATGACGTCACTCCCCATTCATTTCACAGCCTCTGCAGAGCTTCCACTGCTGGAGATCGGATCGGCTTCAGAAAAGATATATGTGCTGATTTCTACTTTACAGGGCTGGATAAGTTAGTGTTAGATCCCGGATATCTGTAGATGTAGCGATTTTTTTTGTGTTTGGGGTGAACTTTAAAATATACCCTGATCTTGGAAGCAGGCAGTGGCCCCGTCGCTCTTGTGGGCATCTGAATCCCGCTTGTCTTTATTTCTAGGATTCAGTGCAGCTGCCCTACCCAGCATGCACCTCCCGATCTCCCCCCGGAGCAGTATAACCGCCACACGGTGCTGTTTCAGTGTCAGGTGATTCCCGTGGACTCCCGGGATAGATGATTCTGATATCTCAGGAGTCCAAGGGAATCGCCTTGTCAGGAAATCACCTAGGTGGCCAGACCGGAAGATGCCACATAAACAAATTGCAAAGAAGATATTTAGAAAAAAAATTAAACAATTGCCATTTCCGATTTTTGCAGATGGACATGAGAGTGATTGTACATTAAAAAAAAAAAAAAAAAAGGTCGGACTCCACTTTTAAGTATTCATTACACTTCGTGCTGTGCAGTGCGATTTCAGATATATGGACTGAAATCCCTCGGCACCCAGATCACATGTGAATCTGTTCCTGTGTCATTCCAAATTCATAAATAAATTCTTGAAATGAATTTTTTTTTTTAATTATTATTTGCTGTCAGCTCTGCAGACTAGCACTTGCCGGTAGGAGTTTTGTTAGTGCCGACTCATCAGGAGAGGAAGGAAGGGACCGTCTATATATATATATATATATATACACAATGCGGTTACTCTGCTTTTCTAACTTGCCGGTATCTCTCCTATGTGCACAGTGTAACTCACAGGAGCATCAGCAGAGAAGCAGCATGGCCTGGGCACTCGGGGGGGCTGCAAATAAACCTCCAGACCAGCACCGTCCTGTATAAAATTACTTCCTATTTTAAAAACTCTGTAAAGCTGAATGGATGTTGTGACTTCCTGTCTCATCTGAAGGCATTGCTTCCAGCAGTGTAACAGTGAGCATCGCACAGCCACTTCCTGCCGGGAGCCACTTCCTGCCGGGAGCCACTTCCTGCCGGGAGCCGTGGTGGTGTTATTGTTGTGTTGTTTAGGCTCCTTTTAGACTACAAAGGTGAAATCAGATGGATTGAAGCATAGAATCCCCCTCCCCCCAGTCACACCCACAAAGCTCTGCTTGTAATAGATATGCAGCAAGCAATGTATACAGTCCTGTCCATGGACCCGCCCTGACACAAAGCATCATGGGACTTGTAGTTTCAGGAAATGACCTGATCTGCAGACAGGAACTTCCTGCTGCCACCCTGGACTTTACAATCAGTGCTGGAGAGAAGGAATGACGTCACAGGTACTGCACACCGCTCTATATAATACTCCCTGCAAACTCCCAGTGTCATCGCATCCTCCGCAGCTCTGTGTACATGGCATCTGCAGTCTTATTGGTTGCCCCAAGCAGACGCATCCGCAGTCTTATTGGTTGCCCTGAGTAGACGCATCTGCAGTCTTATTGGTTGCCTCGAGCAGACGCATCTGTAGCTTGATTGGTTGCCCTGAGCAGACGCATCTGCAGTCTTATTGGTTGCCCTGAGCAGACGCATCTGCAGTCTTATTGGTTGCCCTGAGTAGACATATCTGCAGTCTTATTGGTTGCCTCGAGCAGACGCATCTGCAGTCTTATTGGTTGCCCTGAGTAGACATATCTGCAGTCTTATTGGTTGCCCTGAGTAGACATATCTGCAGTCTTATTGGTTGCCTCGAGCAGACGCATCTGCAGTCTTATTGGTTGCCCTGAGCAGACGCATCTACAGTCTGATTGGTTGCCCCGAACAGACGCATCTGCACCCTGATTGGTTGCCCTGAGCAGATGCATCTACAGTCTGATTGGTTGCCCCGAACAGACGCATCTGCACCCTGATTGGTTGCCCTGAGCAGACGCATCTGCACCCTGATTGGTTGCCCTGAGCAGACGCATCTGTAGCTTGATTGGTTTACCCCAAGCAGACGCATCTGCAGTCTGATTGGTTGCCCCGAGCAGACGCATCCGCGGTCTTATTGGTTGCCCTGAGCAGACGCATCCGCAGTCTTATTGGTTGCCCTGAGCAGACGCATCTGCAGTCTTATTGGTTGCCCTGAGCAGACGCATCTGCAGTCTTATTGGTTGCCCTGAGTAGACGCATCTGCAGTCTTATTGGTTGCCTCGAGCAGACGCATCTGTAGCTTGATTGGTTGCCCTGAGCAGACGCATCTGCAGTCTTATTGGTTGCCCTGAGCAGACGCATCTGCAGTCTTATTGGTTGCCCTGAGTAGACATATCTGCAGTCTTATTGGTTGCCTCGAGCAGACGCATCTGCAGTCTTATTGGTTGCCCTGAGTAGACATATCTGCAGTCTTATTGGTTGCCTCGAGCAGACGCATCTGCAGTCTTATTGGTTGCCCTGAGCAGACGCATCTACAGTCTGATTGGTTGCCCCGAACAGACGCATCTGCACCCTGATTGGTTGCCCTGAGCAGATGCATCTACAGTCTGATTGGTTGCCCCGAACAGACGCATCTGCACCCTGATTGGTTGCCCTGAGCAGACGCATCTGCACCCTGATTGGTTGCCCTGAGCAGACGCATCTGTAGCTTGATTGGTTTACCCCAAGCAGACGCATCTGCAGTCTGATTGGTTGCCCCGAGCAGACGCATCCGCGGTCTTATTGGTTGCCCTGAGCAGACGCATCCGCAGTCTTATTGGTTGCCCTGAGCAGACGCATCTGCAGTCTTATTGGTTGCCCTGAGCAGACGCATCTGCAGTCTTATTGGTTGCCCTGAGCAGACGCATCTGCAGTCTTATTGGTTGCCCTGAGCAGACGCATCTGCAGTCTTATTGGTTGCCCTGAGCAGACGCATCTGCACCCTGATTGGTTGCCCTGAGCAGCACAGACTCCATGGCTCGGTGGGGTGGAGAGCTATGCGGGGTTATGGAAGAATCTGTTACTGACCTCTGACTGTTTTTTTTTCTTTCTGTTTCAGAAAAATTATGACAAGGCCGACGAAGACTGTAAATTGGGTGAGTCCACACACTGCCTGTTACCATAACGACTTTTATATTACCGATTATATGTTACAATCAGATTGTACAAGCTCTTCCAACACTTACCAGCAGCCATATAGTGCAAGAGCCTACCTGATTGGCTTTTTATTAAATGGATTTTTTTCAAAATTTTTTTTTAAATGTGGGGGAACCAAGCAGGCTTGCTCTCGAGCCACTGCCCCGTGGTGTGCCATTCACACACAGGGTGCGGCTTGGCCCCACCCCCTTAAGCCTTGCGGCATCGCATCCGTTCCCCTACTGTGCATGCGTGGGCTGCACTGCGCTTTCTGAATGGTGCTGCAGTCTTCTGAGACCTGTGATATGTCCCAGAAGGGGGGAGGGAGGGAGGGGGGGGGGTGAAATCTGACCAGAGGTGGGAGCTGATACCTGTCCAAAATCAGGTACCCGCTCCCCCCCCCCCCCCCCCCGGGCTATAAACAAAAAGAGCCACAATTTAAAAAATATATTTTTTACTTTCTGCTATAATAAATATCCCAAAAAAATGTATTTATCAGATATATATTCTGCTACATATTTGTGGTTAAAAAATCGCAATAAGCTTATATTGATTGGTTTGGGCAAAAGTTATCGCGTCTACAAACCATGGGAAAGATTTAGGGACTTTTAATTTTTTCTATTGTTTTTGCTAGTGATGGCGGCGATCTGCGATTTGCGGGACTACGACATTGTGACGGACAAATCTCACCCTAAGTGACACTTTTAGGTGACCAGTAACACCAATACAGGGATCAGTGCTATAAAAATGCACTGATTACTGTATAAATGTTACTGGCAAAGAAGGGGTTAACACTAGGGGGGTGATCAAGGCGCTAAGTGTGTCTTAGGGAGGGAGGTGTTTCTAACTGACTGGGAGAAGAGAGAGAGATCACTGTTCCTGATCACTAAGAACAGCTGATCTCTCTCCCCTCCCCTGTCAGGACGAGGATCCGCCTTGTTTACAAAGGAAGATTCTGTCTATCTTTCCCGCGATTGCGGGTGGCTGGCGGACATCGAGTCCACCGGACTCACGGCCGAGCTCTCGCGGCACGCGGCTACCCGCAAAATCTGGTGCACGGACCGCCGTACATGTACAGCAATTCACACAGGGGAGCCAACCTGCTGCAGTATAACTGCGGTGGCTGGTCGGAAACAGGTTGAGGTAAAATTACTGCCTAATAAGGATGAGCTCCGGCGTGTTCACATGCTGCGCGTGCGGAGCCCGCCAGGAAGTCGGCACGGCGCAGCGCTAATCACAAGCAGTGAGACATTTCCCGATGTGTGGCTGCAGAGCTCGGGAAATGTCTCACTGCCTGTGATTAGCGCTGCGCAGTGCCGACTTCCTGGCGGGCTCTACACGTGCAGCATGAGAACACGCCGGAGCTCATCCTTACCGCCTAACACTTACTAGTCTTAAATATGTCCCCCCCCCAACACCTATGCTGCCTACCCTATGTAAAAACATTGTATATACTTTATATTTGTAGTCCAATCCAGTCCGGTCACATGATCTTCAGCCCCGACTCCCCTGTGTCGGTCAGCATCGCCTGCAGGGGAGAGCTGACAATGGCTGGGACAAGGGAGCCTGTGAAGTGATGTCATGGCTCCTAGAATTCTCAGCCGTTGTCGAATGCTCCCTCCTCTCCCCTGCAGCTGCTGCTGACTGACACAGGGGAGCCGGAGCTGCAGCCCCCCCCCCAAGCACCAAAAGGCTGGGCTGGAGAAATAGTCTGCAGGAGCCTGTGACCTTCCCCTCCGATCCACTGATCACGGTCACAAGGCTGAAAATTGAACCCCCCCATTTTTTGCTAATTGTTGATTATGTGCTTTGTTTTCATTTGGTCAGGACAGGTTTGGACCTGGATCTGTCCCATCCATGAAGGGCCCGGTATAGCCCTGGCCATAGGAGGGGGGGGGGGAGGGGGATATGTCTCAGTTTTTTTATAGTGGTATAATCCAGAAGCAGTGTCTGCAATCTAAGTCTTGTGTGTCTCCGCAGTCCTTGGCTCCGGCCGGACCCAGCTGGACGCCTCCGTTCACGCCGTACTTTGCTGTTTGCACCTGGAAGGAAAGCTGCAGGTTGTGGCAAGCGTGTTGTCCAAAACACTCATCGGGGAACCTCTGGTAAGTCACTCTCCCAATCAACACTGAGCAAATTTAATCCTCATCCGGCTAACATTAGTAAATGGAAAGTTTATTATATTGGTTTTTTTTTTACATTTCTTCACTTCCTGGTTTCTTGCCTAGGCAAATGATGTCATACATCCCAGGAGTCTACAAGGGAGTAGAAGGGGGTTTAACTGCTTCCCACCCGCCCAACATCATATGACGTCGCTGAACCTGAGCCGTGATATCTGAATGATGGCTGCAGTTAGAGGCATCATTCAGATATCTTCTTTTAGATCTTTTAAAATCTTTTAGATCTTCTTTTAGACCTCCCGACACCTTCAGGTGCTTTTCACGGCTCTCCCCTGCGATCAGCGAGATGGAGAAGAAACCGACCGCCACCGGATGATGACCATAGAGATTTCCTGCGGGCCAGATTGTCCCCAAAGTCTCTATGATTGTTCGGAGGCCGGGCGCGATGTTATGACATCACTTCCGGCCTCTGCATTTGAAAAAATGCAGCCGTCTCAGCTGGGAAGCCAGGATTGTTTTTTTTTTTTTAAATTTCAGGTTTTCCAGCCTAGAGGTGAGAATTGGGGACTTATAGACCCCCAGATCTCTCTGTAAAGAGGACCTGTCATGCCCTATTCCTATTATAAGGGATGTTTACGTTTCCTGTAATAGGCATAAAAGTGATCAAAAAAAGTAAAAAGATAAAGAAGTAGAGAAATAAATGCATGCTCCTTCGCAGAAGCAAATGCATACGTAAGTCACGCCCACATATGTAAATGGGGTTCAAACTACACATGTGAGTTATCGCCACGATCATTAGAGCGAGAACAATAATTCTAGCCCTAGACCTCCTCTGTAAGATAAAAACATGTAACCTATAAAAATGGGGATTATTAAGTGCCGAAGTTTGGTGCCATTCCACGAGCAGGTGCAATTTTGAAGCGTGACATGTTCTGTATCCATTTACTCGGTGTAACATTATCTTTCATAATATGCAAAAAAATTGGGCTAACTGTACTGTTTTTTGTTTTATTTTAATGCATGAAACTGTTTTTTTTTTTTTTTTTTTTAAACGCGTTTGAAAAATTGCTGCGCAAATATTGTGCGAGATAAAAAGTTGCTATGACCGCCATTTTATTCTCTAGGGTCTCTGCTAAAAAAAAACATATATAATGTTTGGGGGTTTTATGTAATTTTCTAG
>JBBGZY010003650.1:0-37611 GCA_037952925.1 Lithobates clamitans
AGGTTTATATACAGGATTAGCGCTGCACCATCCATCCATATAATATCTATTTAGGTCAGGTGTTTACCCTAATAGGTGCATGCAGCTGTTCCACCCCTAGCCATCTCCATATTCGATAGCGCAGGAATATCTCTATTAAACAACGATCTGTGTCCATCGAACCTGTGGTCGAATGTGCCTAACTTTAGCTCTATTAGTCCAAGATTATTCTACATAGAGAGAAAAGATTCGACATAGAGAGAAAAGATTCAACATTATAGAGACAATAGAAAAAAGGTTGAATGTGCCTAACCTAACTCTATTAGTCCAGGATTATTCGACATAGAGAGAAAACTTTCGACATGAAGATTCAACTAAGCAGTTGCCGCGAGCGGACATTTATGGTCAAATGCTCCGCCCATAGGCTATAGAAGAATTCTAATGTTGGTTGACTAGTAATAATAATTAATAAATATAATTATTACTAGTGTCATACAATATTAAAATTCTACTATAGCTTGTAGGCGGAACATTCGACAGGAAATGTACGATTGTGGCGTTGTACAGTTTAGCTGCTCCATCGAATCTTCTTAGAACATTCGACAGACACCATAAGTCTTCAATGACAGATTCAACCTTAATTATTTTGGATTTTCGGACGAATGCATTTTTTAATGAAACAAAATAAATAAAAACGAATTTCGGGAGTAACTAAATAAATTTATTTTTCAGACGAAAACGAAATTCCGAAACTAAATATTTTATTGTGCACATGTCTAGAAAATAATGGTGGCCACACAAAATATTGACACTTTGGGCCCAATTTGGACATTTTCATGTAGGGGTGTACTCACTTTTGTTACCAGCGGTTTAGACATTAATGGCTGTGTGTTGAGTTATTTTGAAGGGACAGCAAATTTACACTGTTATACAAGCTGTACACTCACTACTTTACATTGTACCAAGGTGTCCTTTATATATATAATGTGTATATAGATAATACATGCACCCATACATATATATTTATATACATATACATTTTTAAAATACTATATGCAAAAACGTCATTACTCATTAAAGAATAAAATATACATAAATGTTGTTTTTTTTTAATTATATTATATTATATTATATTATATTATATTATATTATATTATATTATATTATATTATTAAATATACAATAGTTCATAGAAAGAGTCCTTATAATGCATAATGGTAAAAGAAGGAAATCCCAGCACAAGCTTCAGTGTGACAAAAAGATCCACTCAACACCACTGTGATTAGGCTATTCCCCTTACCAAATGGAGTGGACCCTCAAACTATAGAGCAATCAGTCTCACCTTGCTGTCATCAAAGAGAAAACCTCAATCCAAGGAGCTCTACCACAAATCACATGGAATGATCCCAGCAGATAACAAGAAGCAGGTGCTTAGTGGACAACCATAAAAAACTCTTATAGCCAACACCAAGGCACATGTCCTTATCCAGTGCTGCTATGGATTACCTCGCAAAGGTATAAAAACATACCATAGTGCAGTATATTCATAAAATCACTTATACCTTTAATCAATAAAATGCACACTCATGTGTATACAACCAGTATGTGCTTCACAGAAATTGTAACAAGATGGCCATGGCGTCCAGTGTGCTTGCGTCATATCCCAGCTTATGCGTTTCGTCACAAATTGACATCATCATAGGCGTGCCAAGCCGCCACAAGCATGCATTCAACATAGAAAAGCTGCAAATAGGATGCCGGAAGCTATGTGTAGCCACAAGTGTTTTCCAAGGACTGGAACTAACAAGGAGATGCTTCACACACCTCAATATTCAAAAAATTGGAGCCAATAAAGACAATAATCTTAAACTAGAACGTATCTCAATTGGTAGGACAAAAAAAAAAAGGAATGAAGAATGCAAATAACCGATTGAGATCTACAGATGAAAAAAATTACCATTCTCTGTCTTTGTAAAAAGGACAAAATAATTTGACCACCTTCTTGTGGATACATCATTAACTGACCCGCCATAAAAAATACATATTAAATTGTGGCTTGATAGGAATGTGGAGTGATGGCACTCAAATTATTTTGTCCTTTTTTTGAGACCAAGAACATTTGCATCATAAGGATGCTTTCTACGAACTATTGTAAATTTTCTATCAACCGCTGCATATTATCTGGACGTACACATAACATTAACCATAACTAAGAACACTTTCTCCCCCTTTCAGTCCAGGCCAGATTTCAGTGCTTTCACACATTGACAATTACTTAGTTATGCAGCCAAATTAAATGTTTAACATTTTTATGAGACGGATAGAGCTTTCTTTTGATGGCATTGTAGCATTTAATCACCACATTTTTTTTTTGCTATATAAACAAAAAAGACTGACAATTTTGAAAAGAAAGAAACATTTTTTAGTTTGTTTAGCTTGTTATATAATTTTGCAAATAAATAATCTTTGGTTATACATTTAGGCTGTAGTATATTCTGTTACATTTCAGTGTATATTATTTTGTCTGTGTAAAAGTTATAGAATGAACAAACTATGGGATATATATCTTAAAAATCTAGTTTCTTGAGGCCCTTTGGCCCATTTTACACAAACTGTCTGATTGAGTGCACCTGTCAAGTTTTAGGTGGACCCAATTGGACCCACCTCTATGGAGCGGAGGATGTAAACAGACTTGTGACTGTTTACACCCGCCTACCTCCAATCAAATCAAATATGCTAAAACAAATGGAAGGGGATCCATTTTCCTCCATCTGGGCATATCAGATCAGATGGCAATTGGGTGTAAACGGGCCGGCTAGTCTGTTAACACCCACCCATAGAGCAGTGTGGGCTGTGTCCATGTCTGCTCTGCATAAGTAGAGTGGGCACGAACATGTCATCCGCTCGGCTTATGGGAGATTTGCGTACAGATCCCTTGATGAGCAAGCAAATTCTCCCCTTTTTGGAAAGTAGACAGTCTGAGGTAGTAAGAGGCATGGTAAGTTTTTTGATGTTGTCATTTTTTTTTCGCAATTTTTGGGAACATTAAGAAACAAAATATTTTTTCTCACAATGTTTTCATTTGTCACACAGCATAGGCTTACTTACAGTTAAACCCCAAAACACATGCTGCTATGCCTCCCAAATATGGGGATACCACATGTGTGAGACTTTTTCGGTGTCTGGACTGGTTGTGTACCATTCATTATATCTTGTGTATCACACAAAGAGACCAGTTGTATCACAACCAATGTACTGTAATGGTTGCCTCTATATGAGTAGTAAGGGAATATAGCTTAGTGTAGAGTCCTATATAGCAGTCCCCCATTGGGGTCCCCCCAAAATCCATACCAGACCTTTAGCCGAGCATGCACCCCACAGGCCAGGAAAGGGGGGGACGAACAAGCACCCTCCCATCCTGAGTCATACCAGGCCGCATGCCCTCAACATTTGGATGATTTGGGGCAGGGGGGCTCCCCAAAGCACTTCATCCCCATGTTGATGGGGACAAGGGTCTCTTCCCCACAACCCTGGCCAGTCTGGGGGCAGGGGCTTATCAGAATCTGGAAGCTCCCTTTAACAAGGGGGCCCACAGATCCCATCCCCATGTGAAATAATATAGGGTACATGGTGCTCCTACTCATTCACCAAAAAAGTGGTAATAAAGGGTAAAAATACAATGGCTTTTGACAAGTCCTTGATTTTAAAAAAATAAAATAATTGTCCCCCAGTGTAGATCCAATGTAAATCACAGTGAACACGGGCCACTGACCCAAAAATGAAAAAAAAAAAGCTCTGCTGCCAATGTAGGCTTCCCCCGGATGATAGCTCTACTGCCTCCGGCCACTAAATAAACTAAGAGAGGCCACCTGGAAACGTCACTGGCTCCACCCCCTTTTGATGTCATTGACCCTGCATGCCCCAGGTGGTGGAGATGTCATTTGGTGGAAGCCTACGTCAGGAGCGGACTGACAATAGTTCCTGTCCTTACTTGGTAAATGTTGGGATTAACCACATTAAAAAAACCTTGAAAAAACTTTTTTAGAAATGCGACCAGCGGGATTCATGCTGCAGTAACTTAACAAGTCCCCTCACCTCCCCAACACAATGGAGTGAGGGGACTTGTTACAAAGTTACTGCAGCATGAATCCTGGTCACTTCCCTGACAAATGTTACTGTGTAGAGCAGACAGTTGTAATAGCTCAAACGCACACTGCTTGTTTCAGTGTGCTGTTTCTGTGTGCAGCTGGGGACTCAGGGCTCAGTGAAGTGGCTGTGTCAGAATCCCCAAGTGCACTTTGGAACACTTCAGCCGTATGTGTCAGGTTTCAGAAGGATGACTGGACGTAGTAGTGTAGTGACGTCACACAGATTTGTAGTCCAGCTGTCCTTCCTGAAATCTACTAACTGAAAGTCCGTATGGAAGTACGGACCTCAGCAAAATAGTAAAGTTTGCAGAAGCATCAGCCTTGTATCTGTGGTGAACTAACTTCAGTTGCAGTGCTTTCTAGGCTTCAATGGTTACATTTTATAAATGCATATTATGGCACTCTTAGTGCATTTATACGTTTTAAGCAAAAGGTGAACTTATCCTTTAAGTAAATCAAGCCCAATGTATGAATTTCACATGTGTATCCCTGAGGAATACAGGTGGGTATGGGATCCATGCTTCAATATGTGTGCTGGTGATTACTAGATCCCTTCTAGGTGGATGTCCATGACAATAATTCAGTATGTTATACAGACTGCAGGGTTCTGCTAATCAGATCATTTGTGGGCCAGTCATCATGGCTCACAGTCAAAGGGATCACATTTTAGGTTCACACAGTAAAATGGTTCACCGGTTGGTGCGATGAATGTTCTGATGAACCTGATTCACTGCAAATCCTGATTAACCAATTTGTTTAGAGCAATTATATGGCTATATGTTTATGTTGGTGTGATGACTCACTAACTACTGATAAATGGAGGAAGATAACATTAAAAAGGACCAATAAAAAATTGATTTCTTAGAAATTCTATATATATCTAAGTAAATACAGTATTTATTGGTGTTATCTAAGACTAATCTCAATGGGCACATTCTGTGAACTGTACTAAGTAAGATTAATCTCTAATTTCCTATTTGCATCACCTGTACTTCTGCTGGATGATCCAAAATGAGGGTTTTTAATTGCTCTCCAGCATGGTGATTACCTCTATGTTGAACAATTAATCACTTTCAGTGAGTATAATGGGAAGAGTGATTAGTCATTCATATTACCACATTCTCTTCCTGTAGAACTATGTAATGCAATGTAAATACTTAAAGGAAACATTTCCTGAGAGAAACATGGATATTATTGCTCATGTCTTATTCTGCAAATGATAATTGACTGGCTGTCATGCTATCCCTTCTGGCTTAAGCAGTTTGAGACGCTAATTCAGAACAAGTTTGCAAAGTAAAGAATTTTGACTTTGCTGTGAATTTCCTGATCTGGTCTGTAGTTTAGACTGTATTGAAAATGTTGCATCAGAATACCAGCTAGACAACATGCATTTTCATTAGAAAATCAGCAATGGCAAGTAATTTTTCTCTCTGTAAAAGTTTACACATGTTCTTTTGCCCTTTAAAAGACCCTGTCATCAGATCATTTATTTCAAAACAAGTGTATTGTATGGATATTTAGGGAGAACCTAACATTTTGTTTTTTGAGCGATAACCCTCATAACCACTTGATCTCTGGAAGATCTACCCTGCAGGCGAAAGTCCGCAATCATGTATATATATATATATATATATATATATATATATATATATATATATATATATATATATATATATATATATATATATATTTGTGATCAGGTGCACAACTGCCACCCTGTAGCAGTAAAACTGCTATGGGGTGGACAGCAAGTGATTAATATCCCTATAAGAAACTCTGTCACAGGAAAGCCCTTGACTTTTGTTCTCTGGGTCTATGCCCCTCTGGTGATATGAACCCAGAGAGCAATAGACCTTGTACATTGTATGTAGCACCCGGGGGCACCTGGAGAGGGTAGCTGGTGGTTTTTCCCACCCCCCCACACAGCCCCCTGGCGGTCTGCACCTCCCCTGGAGGTACACCTCCCTCAACTTCCCCCCCCACCCACCCTTGTACTCTGTTCTTTCTTCTGTTCTTTCTTCCCCTACTCCCACTTCTACATTGATTCGCTTCTAGGAAAGAGCTTGGGTAGCGAACTGACCTAGAGTTGGACGATACTCGCCCCCAACAAAAGACTAGTAGTTTGACCAAGCGCTGCCTTATGATCCCTTGCTGGCCCTCAACGCACAGTAACACCAATAAGCTATAGAGCACTGCAGCATCATTGCCCCACTTGAAGAAGCCCTGTCACAACCTTTAGAAAACAAGGGGCTAGTTCCCTACTAGACCTATTAGGGAGGGCACGTGAGAGGCACTAAATGTTAGTTAGTTGTTTATAACTGTTTGAATTATAATGCATTCTTGATGTCAAATGCACGTACTTCTATATGTCTTGCAATGTACTTCCTATGAAACTTTTCAAAATAGAACTTTTTGTGGAAAAAAGTGGGAACCCCACTTTTTTGGCATGGTGTGCCCCTTTTAACACCCATATCAGACCCTAGTCAAAGGTCTGGTTTTGGGGAAATCCCCCTTTTTTTTGTCTATAGCTTCCCTCTCAAGGGTGAACTTGTAGAATATGTAGGATGTACTGCAGGAAAACTAACATTTTGTAAAGGGTAAAAAAAAATCTTTTGTGTGTGATAAATCAAATTTTAAGTATGGGGAACCCGTAAAATCTATACCAGAGCCTGAAAAAACCAAGCTAGCAGCAAAATGTAATTTACTGCAAATAGCATTTTGTTTTCACAAAATGTCAGTTTTGCTGCAAAATATTCTACTCATTGTACATTTACACTGTACACAGTCAAGTTTAGGGCATCCCTATGCATGTTATTAGAAGGAATGTTGAGTTGTTAATGTTTCACTTTTATCCCATTTACTTCAGTGGTGTTTGGATTAATATTTGATTTTAGGAGCAGTTTGGTGAACCAAATTCAGGTACATTCTGTTCATCACTTGTCTCCAGTATGAAGATGAATACTATACTAAAATGTTAGAGTTATCCATTGGGTATGATTAAAAAATATTTTATGATCACTTCTAAAAAATTGGATCATTGGTTGTCTGCTATAGGACCAACAACTAAATCCTATTGGTTTCGCTAAACCATTAAACCATTTTGCCATACTGTAGAAAAAATACAGTTGTTTTAGTTGACGTGATACTTTGATGACACTGTTGTCTATTTATTTGTTTGTCTACCTCGGTTAACTATTCATAAGCTATTCCACTTGACTAATTTATACAGATCGGTGATGGCAGTAAAGGTCACCACTTCTGGTATGTGCATCAATTTAGGCTCCATGTGCCATATTTACTTTAGGGTCATACGAATGTGCATATGTTTAGGGATGGCATGGTAATCCTTTACAGTGTCTCTTTTGCCAGAGAAAAATTGGGATACAATGCTGCAGTCTGGGTCTGCTGCTGACTATTCTTTGTGATGTCATTACACCTATTGACTCTGGACCCTGAGAGAACGCCACAGGTGGACAGCCAATGTAAATTGTCTGGAAAGACAAAAGGAAGATGAAAGGGCGCACCAGCCTTGTGCATTATCCCAAGTAAATTTATTATGTAAAAAGAAAAAAACTACTCACAGGTATCTAGAAATAAAAGCACTTGAACAGGCCACCGTCAGGTGGCTTTACAGTCCTGGGACCATCAATCCCCAGGTCATAAGGGAAACCATGCAGGAACCCCTGTTGGCTAACACGTTTCAAAGATAAAGCTTCTCCCTTAGAGCCTAGGCTTGCAAGTCCCAGGACTGTATAGCCACGTGACTGTGACCTGTTCAAACGCTTTTATTTTTACATGCTTGTAGCAGTTATTATCTTTTTAATAAATTTACTTGGGATAATGCACAAGGCTGGTGCGCCCTCTCTTCTTCTTTTTATCTTTCCAGTGAAATAAGGACATCTCCAGTCCTATAGGGGAGCTTAGCTGGAAACACCATCCATTAAGGAGTGGATCATCACTCATAATTAGGCTAGCCTCTAATCTTATCTACAAGAGTGTTTGTCTTTTTAATGGAAATTGTCTTTGTCACCATGGTGCAGCTCAGGTACCTAAATAAGGACCCCCCCATAGGAAAGAAGACTCAGGACCAAGTGTCACTCAACTATAGAATCACATGCATAAAAAAAACAACGCTTTGGACTAGCTAAGGGGTGTGTGTGTGTTTGGGGGGGGGGGAGTAGAACTCTTTTATCCTAGATATCATCTTTCAAGGCAAAAGCATAGCTGATAGTGCCTGTTACATTACTGTATTGATATTAAGTTTGATTTGCTTGTCTTACAGACATATACACATCAGAAAGGGTTAAAACCAATGATTAATTTTGTAGAAAACAAGAAAGCTGACAGACTGTTAGTAACACACATTTTGTACATGCTGTGCTGTTTTGATCGAATGAAGGAAATCATCTGGAAATTAAAAGGATTGCAATTTAAAAGACAGATAGAACTTTTGATGTGAGTTGTTGCTAGGTACCCTAAACAAGAAATGTTTTATCGTTGTATAGGTGACCTCAATTGACCTGTTAAGACTTCAACATCTAAATACTGCATGTACTGATAATGTACCATGTTATAGCTTAATACTACCATTTATAAATGACTGCTTTAAAATTCTCTAAAGCTATGATTTGGATGAGAGTTCCCTTTTAAAAAAAATGTGCAATGGCAGATCCTGTTTTACCTCCTATTACAGATTTACTTTAATCAGTGGAAATCATTTTTAAAGCCATTGAATATCTCATAGTATGAGAGATAAATGGCTACTTTGAGCAGATTTGGATTGGAGCAGACCAGGACAACTGTAATGCCGTGTACACACAGGCAGACTTTTCGGCATCAAAGGTCCGATGGTCTTTCTGATGGACTTTCGACGGACTTCCGATGGACTTTCGAACGAATGGACTTGCCTAAACACGATCACACCAAAGTCCGACGGATTTGTACGCAATGACATACAACCGGACTGAAAAAGGGAGTTGATAGCCAGTAGCCAATAGCTGCCCTAGTGTCGGTTTTCGTCCGTCGGACTAGCATACAGACTAGCAGATTTTTTGACCGGACTTGAGTCCATCGGAAAGATTTGAAACATGTTCCAAATTTAAAGTCCGTCTGATTTTCAACCAAAAAAGTCTGCTGCAGGTCCAATGAAGCCCACACACGATCGGATTGTCTGACGGATTCGTCCCGTCGGACCAATCCGGTCGAAAAGTCCGCCCGTGTGTACACGGCATAAGACTTAAAGTATAACTAAAGCCAAAACTCTTGGAAGGATTAGAACACCTGTCAGGTTTGTATTGCTGTTTGTGCCCCTGTTAGGGACATTCACTCTTTCTCTATTTGTCCTGTTAATCATTATTAATAAAAGTGAAAGTAAAAAAAAATCACAAATCTTGGGTTGTCCCCAGAAAAGTAGTAGAGGAGAATTTTTTTTAATGGGGACACTAGATCTGGTGACCGGGGAAGGGGGGGTGGTGTAGGGGATTCCCTAAATTTTGATTTTCTCTGATGTTCTGTTTTGGCTATGGGACAGGAAGTGAGGGTAAATCTCCCCAATGGAAGACGGGGGTTATAACCCTCCCTTACTCTATCCAAAGTAAAAAAAAAAAAGTCTATAGTTCTACAATATAAATGGGCTCCTTTGTGAAATTCATTTTATATCTGAATACAATTTGATTTTGTAAATAATATAAATAGCATAAGGTGACAATTTTTGAAAATAACTTGGCATGGGTAGAGCTGAATAACCTACGTCCCTTGCCCCTCTTGTTCAGCATTAATGTTGGTAGTGTAAGTATTGTGCAATTTTAAAATTATGTGATTTGCCAAAATAGGCTAAAACCCTAGCCTTATAAAAGATATTGCGATGCAGCGGCACATACAGTGTTGAAGTTTGTTCATATATATATTTTTTTTTAAACCAGACCAAAAACTGGTACTTTGACTAGATAAGGTAAAGGAACCACTTAACCACTTAAGCATGGAAAAGGTGAATAAAGGTTCTTTGTGCAGACTTCTTGTTTTGCCTGCATACCAGATAAAGTAAGGATAAAGTAGGGTTTTACTTTAAGCTGATGGTTGCCTGTGTGCTTAACAAGTAACTTCAGTCCCCCTTAGCTTCTCATGGGAAGGACAGGTTCAAGAAAGGGTAAATTTATTAGGGCATTAAGGCTAGATTTATGAAAACTGTGCTTCTACTTTCTCCAAAAGCTCTTCCCTCACAGTTGCATTTTGTATCACCTGCTCCTCCCCTTTTAAATTGTAAGCTCTGCAAGCAAGGACCTACTAATGGTACTATATAAATCCTTTAAAATAACAATAATGTCGTGACTGATGACCCAGGTTATATTTTGACATATGGTAAAGCAGTTGTAGCCTTAAACATGGTTAAACACTTTTTTTACATACAGTAGATAAATCTAACCATATCTTACAACTGTGCTTCTTTTTTCTTTATTTTTTTTAAACTTGCCTGTAATGTGTTTTCACTCTTTAAAGTGCAAGTCAAGTGACTGTATGTTGCCTAGTGATTAACGGACCTGCTGATGGGCATGTATGCTCTGGGGCATCTACATTACTGGAGGAATCACTGGAGGAAATGATGTTAGCTGCCAGGTGCCTACGTTTCAAAGGCAATGAAAAGCAATCATACCCAGCAGCTAAATGTGGGGGGGGGGCAGCTGGAGAGGAGGAGCAGCTGAAGGGGGGGAACTACTGAAGGGGAATCCACATAACTCAAGCCAGAATACATGGGCGGGGTAAGTGGTGGCAAGGCTTCATACTGACCACGGAAGGTACAGGAACGCTGTGCTCTTGCACATCGACATGACACAAGATGTATACGGACCATGCTAGCCATGCTACTGTGGTCAGTTTACTCTTAAAAGGAGGGAAACAGGAAGGATCAGCTTTAAAGAAGCAGTAATGTAATGTTTTTAAGTTTATAAACACTTTAAATTAAAGTTGATTTTAACTATTTGAAAAAAAGTGTGTATGTGCCTTTTCAAACTAATCTTGCATTGTGTCATGTTTGGGGAAGGCTACAGTCTAATTTGTTAGGGTAGTTTGTGCATTTGTTTCCCAACATTCAGTGGAACCTCGGATTACGAGCATATTCTGTTCCAGGAGTATGCTCGTAATCCAAAGTACTCGCATATCAAAGCGAGTTTTCCCATTGAAGTCAATGGAAATGAAAGTAATTTGTTCCGCATTGACTTCAATGGGATGCAATACCGCATGTAGCCAGAGACGGGGGGCACCGGAGAGCCTCGGAAATGGACGAAAAGGCCCGAGGACACTTTGGCTGACCTCGGCAAACCTCGGAAAGACTCCATTCACAAGCCTTTCCGATGTTTGCCGAGGTCAGCCGAACTGTCCTCTGGCCTTTCTGTGCATTTCCGAATGACGACGTTTGGCTCCGGCGCCCCCCACCTCAGGCCAAAAGTGGTACTGCACACCGCTTTGGCCTGAATCCTGCTCGTTTTGCGAGACAACACTCGCAAACTGAGTTAGGATTTTTAGAAATACAGTGCTCGTATTGCGAAACGCTTGTTAACCCGCGTTACTCGCAATCATCCACTGTATATGTTTCTGATGCTAAATAATGTTAAAAGTTACACCTTGTACTTTAGGTGCACAAAGGGTATTTGGCTATAGTATATAAGCACCGTTTTAAAGCTGCATATCAAGCACAATAACATATCTTACATTCCTTTTTTCCCTTTTTTACATATCTTACATATAACTGCTGTAAAACTGAAGTGTATTGTAAGTACACAGCATCAAGGTTATCTCTTCAAATGAAAATGGAACTCAATGCTGCCATGCTTCTTTAACCTTATAACAATGTGACAGGACAACCTCAGTCATTTCAATTTCACTCTCTGATACATTCAATATAAACTGATGGCCAGGAACTGTTGTTTATTTAAGCAGTCATTAACTGTTAGTAATCACTAAGTTTATTGTCTAACCTTCATACATTTTTGTAAATTTCAATCAGATGGATTGATTATTGATAAATGCACACGCAGTGTCACTATTATTCCCTAAAATGAACATGTGTTTTGAAAATGCAGGGCAAAACAAAAATTAAAGTGGTTGTAAACCTTTTCATATACCCACAGAAGTTACTAGCCTCACAGACATGAAACAAATCCTCCTACACAAGTTGTACCTGTTTATCTGCAGCACTCTCCACAGCTATTCAAAGTTAACAGTTTTCACAGCATTTCTGAGCCATAGGAGACAGGGGATCTGATGTCACTCACTGCACATACAATAGGAACCTGACTGTAATCTGAGCTCTAAGTGGAGGGAAAGAACACACTTTTTCTACACCTTCTCCTAGGGAAACATGCACAGCTGAAGCTGTCAATCACTTGCTGTGTGCTGGAGGGGGTCTCCCAAGATTGCTCCCTATCAGGATAAATTATTAGAAGTGAATCACACAGAAGGAGGAGGCAGGAAATCACAGTCGATGCTTTGAATTGAGGCAAATACTCACTAATAGGAGTCTATGCTCTAAATCATGGCCCCACCAGCTGCTTATACTTATCTTCCATTCATACTCTCCACTACTCTGTTCATGTCACTGAGAGTTTTAAGTGAAGGTCTCTGTAAGCTTAAAGCTGAACTCCAACATTACTAGTGTTGCACAGTGGTACAGATGCCTCTTCTTCCACTAATAATGCCTTAATTTTATAGTGACCAACTTCTGGCAATACTATTTTAGCTATGGCCATTTTATGACTTGCCACACGGGGATAATTTTTCACCTCCATCACCATTTTTTTTTATAGTTCAATGTTTAGCACTATGCACTCCTTTTCCTTTATCTTTTGCACTTTAACCCTGACAAAGCTTTATTTAAAGCAAAACATGTAGGTTTTTTGGACTTTCAGTTCATTTGGGGAGTTTTTTTGGCTATGGGTATACATGGCTTCAGTGGAGGTATAGCACCTCGGTTTGATGAGAGATGAATGGTGGTTATTAGAGAGGGCATATTTTCTAGGTAGCAAGGTAGCAATTGTAGTACTACCAATATAGATAGATTGGCTGGAGTAGAGCTGTAGATTGAATACTTAGCAGATGCTACAGAAAGAACTAATGATACAATTATCTTAGCTGAGCTGTAGAACTGTTGAAATATATTTATTTTAAACAGCTTATAGGCATCTGTCAGGTTATCTATCATATTGACAGGTAGGGTATTAAGGTAGCCTCCTGCAGGTAGACAGTTTTCCGCAAAGCCAGCAGATCAGGTAGTTCTACTATACAGCCAGAGAGACCCTGTTTAGATTAGAAACAGGGAAGATATTTGCAGTATTAAAGACCGATGGTTAGATTGTGACCACCATGGTAAACTCTCATCTTTCATTTTTTGAGGTTCCCCCTTTAAGTAAATACACAATACATTCTTTCACACACTTTTTAAATATTTTATTTGTGAACTAATAAACATTAGGTTTTAAGACCAGTTGGCTTAGGTGCGGTGGGATACACACCCTCGTGTTGTAGCTAAGATGCCTTTTCTGTACTGAAAATAGTCAATATGGTTTTACTACACATGGTGAGCTTCTCACAGTGTTCATTCAAAACTGCAGCACGACAAATAGAGACTGCTTCATTTCCTACCTAGAGGATGCTCAGCATCCTCTAGCCTTTTCCTCTACAACCTTACTGTGCCTGGCCACCCCTTTTTTTGTTGAAATTCAATTCTTTTACTCATGAAGGCTCCACATTACACATGGTCATTGCCTACTGTGTTCTGCATGCAAATACAGTCTGACTAGTGTGACAGGTACCTAGAAAAAAGTACTGTTTTTGTCCAGAATGGTAGATCTATTTCTCCCAGGTTCAAACAGTATACAGACTGTTTTTTTTGTGTTGTGTAGTGAGCTTGTTTGGCTCAATTTGGTATTAACAAGGCCACCTAAAGCCAGTCTGAGTTATCTGTGGTCTATAAAACTCGAGGCTGCTTAGGGAGGATCCTCCATCCTGGAACCAGATCTCTGTGTGTTGAGATTAAATGGTTGTAACCCTAAAAAAAACAATTGAGATTGTGCTCCTTTAGGGCATGCTGTATAGCACAGTACTTGAGCTATGTAATTTTTCCCTTCCTATTTGGTTAAAAACCTAGCTGATCCTGCCAGTTCCTGTGTGCCCCTGCCTCTGCTTACCACAGTAATCAGGGCTGCTGAGCCCTGATTACTGTGGTCAGTTTACATGCTTCCATCATCCACTGTCCCCTCTCCCCTCTCCCCCTCCCTCCCTGTCATCATGAGAGCAGCTCTCCTGCCCGCCCCTCCTGCCACATTTCAGCTGCATAATGCAGTTAATATACAAGTATCTCCTCCGGGCATGCTGCTATTCACTACAGTGGATTTATTCTTAAAATTGAAAAGGCTAAATACCTTTAGTCACACCGCAGCTGTGCGGTCATGTGATCCCCCTGTGCTGGCCAGCCCTGATCACAGCTAGAGTGTGACAAAAGGTATTTGGCCTTTTCATTTTTAAAAAACAAATCCACTGTAGTGAATGGCAGCATGCCCAGAGGGGATACACGTAAAGTCACATAATGACTTTACAACCATTTTACGTCTGTGTGACTTTGGACTATGATTTGTTCTGTATGGCAGTCAGGTGCCTGGGCAGCAGTAGGTTGCTCCAGGACAGTTAGTTAGGATTCAGTATTTGGAGTTAGGCACCCAAAGTGGCAAGGATTTCTTTTCTATTTTTGTTTTATTTTTTTGTTTTGATGCCTGTACCTTGTGGACACAGACATTTAAATAAATCATTCTTGTGTTTCATCAAGATCCTGCTGTCTGGTGTGCCTTTTAACCATGCTGTGAACTCATCCAGGGAGTCACGTACAACCCACTGCCACGCTCTGACTAAATTTGGATGGAGAACAGCAAGAAGCTAGTTATGATGTCACTGGCTTTAAAATAAGATATGTAACAAAAACAGTAAGATTTTATTTAAAAATGTTTTTAACATACTAAAGAGGTCTAGGGGTTGGGAAGGTGAAATCAGGGAAGGTAAAAAATAAGCAGATTAAACTTTGCTTTTGCAGGGCTGATGGCTCAGTTCTGACTTCCAATGCGAAAGCCTGTGCCTAAGCAGCCAACAAATAAGCACGGGCATGTGAATTACATGCTCCCCCCATACATGAGAGTATAAGGTACTTCTCTTCATTTCCAGTGTCAAAACAGAACAGTGGGGGAGCAAAATGAAGGTGAAAATATACTGTTGATGGAACTGTTATTTTGTCCTGCATTGAGAAAGCACAGGTTTCCTTTAAAGACAAATTATCATTATTTTCTGAAAATCAGAGTTGAACTTCGCATTATGATACATGGCCCCATTCTGTGTTAAAAGGCCATTTTTATTCTCTCTGTGTTGGCTGTAACTCCAACCCAGGCTGAAGCCCAATTTTTGGGCATTGCTATGCGGGAGCTATAGCCGTTATAACTTCATTGAGATGTGTGTAGGCAACCAAAGACACCAAGAAGGAAGTCATACTGCCTATGTCAGTGCTGGCAGGGCTGCATGATCACTAACCTAACGGAAACACAAAGAGATCAGATTAACTCCATTAAAATAGAATATTTTTTTAGGGGAATTTATTCAAGGATCCTGAACTCCATAATAACCATACTAACCGATTACACAGAGCTTTCTCTTCAATAACTGTGAACATCTAATTGTTGGGTGGATTGGGTGGATTAAGATCTGCCCACACCTAATGGAATGAATTTATATTATTTCATTAAATTAGTAAAGCAACCAGTGTACTGATATATGTGGTAAATCTTGGATTGGCAGGGTCAGGTCCCAGCAATAACATGGAAATCTTGCTACACAGTTTGGTGATGGGAATTTAAGCTGACTCCATTGTAGTATTTTAAAAGTAAAATATTTTCTAATATGTGACTCCACAAGTTCCTGCACTTACCTTTATTAGCCAGCGAATCATCTTCTGTGGCCTTCTCTGAGGGTTGAGACTGGGTATGCACTCATTTTTGTTTTGGGTTTAAGTTAAAGTTAAAGTGTTACTAAAGTGTTATACTCACTGTGTAACCTAAGGGGTTAATTCTTTGTATTCATTGTGTAAAAAGGCTGATCCTGTGTTCTCTGATCCTCTCCTTCTTTTACTGTCCTCAATGTTCTGATAGCACAGAGCCCTAGGAGGTACTCTGCACATGCTCATTTTGGCTTGTATTGCTTTTTTTTGGGGGGGGGGTGGGGTGGGTGCATGTGATCAGCACAAGGCCAATCAGCACTGTCTAGACAGAGGGTCAGGGATCATGCAGCCTCATAGGATAGTCAGAGGAGAATGAAAACTCCTCCTATAAGCTTTAACCAGTGCTTGGTAAGACACTGATAGAAGTTACGAGACTGCTCTATACTGCTGATGAGAAAGGGTATTTAACAGTTTATATTTACTAAAATAATTGCAGTTCCATGTTCTGTGTACTGTGGTAGGCAAAATATAGTAAATGCAGGGTACTGGGTTACACTTTAAGTATCATGGTATAGGTTAAATGTTAACTTTAAAGTCTGACTAACTTTTGTGTAAAACTTATAGATATGTATAACCTGCTACAGCCTCTCATCTTCAGCCCTCACATGTGTGCTGCAACCTCCATTCAATCTTATGGTTATACTTTGCTGGAGAATAAAGTAGATTGAAGACTGAATAAAGAATGCACAGACCAAACCTAAAAAATCTGACAACTGGCTGTGTGGGACTGTCTATGCTTTTCAGCCGATATGTGGCTGAATCAGGGACAGGTGCGTAGAAGAATGATGGGGGGCACTGGAGACAAATGGGTTAGTAAAACAAATGTAATTACATTAAAATTACAGATAATTTATTTATAAGCTGGCACAGGAGGAGATAAGAAGGGGAAACTAATATTAATAAGGCAAATGAGTGTTATTGGGGAGTGATAATAGGCTAGCTAATGAGATGTGGACAGAGAATCAGGAATGACTGCAGACGGTTGTACATGGAATAAGTGGGGAATGAAGAATTGAGAGGTAACAGCAGCCCGCATATTATGAATGTGTGAAAGAATCTTAATTAGGCATTGATCTTGGGCTATGCGAAATATTACATCCACATAGTAACTTTTTTTTATCACAGACTCAAAGAAAATCTAGTTCACAAAAGGTTAAAAAGCTTGATTATAAATCCAAACTCCACCTGACACAATTAACTTATAAAGAAAAACAAGTATGCGCCAGAGTTCATGATTAACATACAAACATACAAATCATATCTTAAATTCTAGACAACATAATTAGAAACTAAAAACACTTGGCCAAGAGTAAATAAAAGGATAATAAGACCACTGCCACCTGGTATAACTGGCATGCTCCCTTCTGTAAAGTAATACAGGCTATAAACCTAAAAACAATTACCAAATAGGGATGATCCAGCGGTTCGACTCAAATGTAAGTTCGACTCGAACATCGGGTGTCCATTTGCTCGCAAACGAACCGATCATATGGGGCGTTCGCTGCAAATTTGAGTGCAACGGAACGCCCCATAATGCACTGCGAGATCACAGTGCATTGATGTCTGATTATTGGCCAAAGCATGCACCTGACCTGCATGCTTTGGCCAATCACTGTGTGCTCTGCTGTATGAGCCAAAATTGGCCATCTGAAAGATGCGCTACTTTACAGGCAGACTAAGGGGACCCCAGGCACAATATTTAAAGTAATATTTCATTTTTATTGTTTCACTTTAAGCATTTTTAAAATAACTGCTCCTGAAAAAACGGTTGTTTTTAAAACTTTTTTTGCATTAATACATATCCCCTGGGACAGTGCTCAGGTCCCCATACACTGTTTATGGCAATAACTTGCATATAAGCCTTTAAAAGTAGCACTTTTGATTTTTTATGTTTGTGTCCCATATACTTTAATGGTGTTTGCATTATCACCTGTCTCCTTTTAAAATATTTACCAGTGAGCAAAAAACCCTATTGGGGACATCGACATCTATTTAAATCCTCACTGACTCAGAGTACCTATGTTTATGTATGCTTACTTCAGCTGCTATGAAATAGTAGAAACTGTTCAACAAAATAATTTTAGAAGGCTTGTGCTGTCATGCTGTTGACCGGATAGTTATGGTCCTTCCTGACTTTAAGTCAGTAAAAAAGACTCTTTTACCCATTGGGCTCTCCTAACACACATGCATGCTCCTTTGCTACTGTGAGCCTGGAGCAGTGCTAAGAGATGTGCATGGCCACTGTTACCAAGGTCCTTCCTTTTGGCTAGCAGCAATAATTATGCTATCATTACTAACAAGTCACTACAAATTTCAGTGAGCTAACACAGGTGTTCAAAAATCTGGAAAAAAAGTGCATCACCATCAGCTTTGTGGCAAAGGGATTAAGAAATAAAGAAAAAAAAGTCATACATCTTTTATAATAATTCTGTATTTTTGCTATTCATAATATATAAAAGTGGAATTATTTTGTTATAGATGTCCTTTATGGTTTCTAATTTTTTGATTAGTCTATTATACTTTAAAAGTGCTTCCCGTTATACAGCTGATATGTTGATTTTAGTTAACACATGAAAATCTTCTTGTGTAGTCAATAGACCACCTCTAGAACATGTCACGCAAAGGGGTTGATTTACTAAAGGCAAATCCACTTTGCACTACAAGTGCACTTCAAGTGTACTTGAAAGTGCACTGAAATTACACTTGGAAGTGCAGTCGCTGTAGATCTGAGGGGAAGATCTGAAATGAGGGGAAGCTCTGCTGATTTTATCATTCAATCATGTGCAAACTAAAATGCTGTTTTTTATTTTCCTTGCATGTCCCCCTCAGATCTACAGCAACTGCACCTCCAAGTGAACTTTCAGTGCACTTTCAAGTGTACTTGCAGTGCACTTGTAGTGCAAAGTGGATTTGCCTTTAGTAAATAACCCCCAAAGTGTCTATTACTTTAAACAGCACTATATCTGCACCACAACAATGGAATGACAGTAATGTTATATGCTACTCTGTGGGGCACAGACATTTCTTTTTTCAGTACCTGATTAATAAGAAATAGTGTCTTCAAAAGGAGGGCTCACACTGAGATATTCTCAGATAGGTATTGGAAGAAAATGTAAAACAGATTAGTATTGCAGTAATACAAAACAGGAGTAGACGCTGTGCTGCTAAAATGGATGGCATTGATGAAAGTTTTGCTTCTAACTTTGTACTTTTATGCATTGGGGAACCAAGTTTACGTGACCATATCCATGTATACACTAAAAAATGCACCAATATTTTTTTAATATGTTCTTTTATTAAGCCACAATGTAAATGGCTCTGGGGAAATACAGAAAACAATGAATACTAGTAGCAAAGAAAGTAATGATTAATTGTTCATTGTAGATGTTTAACAGACTCTATTAATCATAAGTAGGCTTAGTGTTTGTAGACCTTGAAGATATCCACATTATAATTATTTTTAAACTAATAACTCTCTCAGGACCTTCCTGGGCATCCCAACCTTTCAAAGAAATGGGTGCTAGCAGCCTCTTTGCTTGCTATAGCTAGTAATTATTAAACATTATTAAAGGACAGTCTTATTTATATCTAGTAGTGGATAACTGACAGTCTTCTAAACGGGCCGTATTTAAGTTATATACCGTAACTTACTATACAACTTTTGCTGTCTCTATGAGGACAGATCATTGTAGCTGTTCCATAAATCTCTCAACATATAAATATAAGTATTCTAAGTAATATTAAATGTTTTGTTGTGAAAGAAATGCAAAAAAATAATAGAAAAGGGAACCATTTGTGCCGGATGTGTGGCATATTGGATCTAAAGTAAAGTTAAATATCCTGATGGGGTGTCTCATCTGGTGTAAAAGGCTTCCTTCAGGCATCTCTACAGTGAACATAGGCTAATGTTTCGCTCTAATATCAGAAAGACTGGAGGTGTATGAAAGAAAGCAATGAGAAAATGATGTGTTGTGTTTCAAGAGCCCCTTCATCAGACTTGGTAAAGTCATGTATTCTGTACAGTATTGAGCAGTTATATGCCATAAGACAGATTGGAGTGTAGAAATAGTCCTGTTGGTTTTGCAGCCTATCAAACTTCACATTTTATCAAGCATGCCACTTTAATCTTTACTGATGAGGGGCCCCTTGGAACTCCTGAAATATGCTGGCTTTCTGTTTTATGTGATTCCAAAAAGCAATCTTCTCTAGACATAACAAACTTATTTAGACACTTTCCTTCATACACCTCCAGTCTCTTCATATTTAAGTCTTGGACCTACATAGCATTTCCCCAAATTCAGTTTTTTTTTTTTTTTTATAGGAAAACTGTATATTCAAGTCATGGTATTTATTCTGTACAGAACATGCTGATCCACTACCCAGTGCATTAACAGCTAGCTCAACCCTAATCCTTTACCAACATATACTGTATATAGAGCATTTTTCCTTCCTAGGCCCCTGTGCTATCACCTGACCCTCATTCTTGATGGGGCTGCTACAATTTTTCACTCATTGTTATATTGCAGCCATTTGCTAAAATCATTTAAGTTCATTTTTTCCTCATTAATGTACACACAGCACCCCATATTGACAGAAAAACACAGAATTGTTGACATTTTTGCAGATTTATTAAAAAAGAAAAACTTAAATATCACATGGTCCTAAGTATTCAGACCCTTTGCTCAGTATTTAGTAGAAGCACCCTTTTGATCTAATACAGCCATGAGTCTTTTTGGGAAAGATGCAACAAGTTTTTCACACCTGGATTTGGGGATCCTCTGCCATTCCTCCTTGCAGATCCTCTCCACTTCTGTCAGGTTGGATGGTAAACATTGGTGGACAGCCATTTTTAGGTCTCTCCAGAGATGCTCAATTGGGTTTAAGTCAGGGCTCTGGCTGGGCCATTCAAGAACAGTCACAGAGTTGTTGTGAAGTCACTCCTTTGTTATTTTAGCTGTGTGCTTAGGGTCTTTGTCTTGTTGGAAGGTAAACCTTCGGCCCGGTCTGTGGTCCTGAGCACTCTGGAGAAGGTTTTCATCCAGGATATCCCTGTACTTGGCCGCATTCATCTTTCCCTCGATTGCAACCAGTCGTTCTGTCCCTGCAGCTAAAAAACACCCCCACAGCATGATTCTGCCACAACCATGCTTCACTGTCAGGACTGTATTGGACAGGTGATGAGCAGTGCCTGGTTTTCTCTACACATACCACTTAGAATTAAGGCCAAAAAGTTCTATCTTGGTCTCATCAGACCAGAGAATCTTATTTTTCACCATCTTGGAGTCCTTCAGGTGTTTTTTTAGCAAACTTCATGCGGGCTTTCATGTGTCTTGCACTGAGGAGAGGCTTCCGTCAGGCCACTCTGCCATAAAGCCCCGACTGGTGGAGGGCTGCAGTGATGGTTGACTTTCTACAACTTTCTCCCATCTCCCGACTGCATCTCTGGAACTCAGCCACAGTGATCTTCGGGTTCTTCTTTACCTCTCTCACCAAGGCTCTTCTCCCTCGATAGCTCAGTTTGGCCAGACGGCCAGCTCTAGGAAGGGTTCTGGTTGTCCCAAATGTCTTCCATTTAAGGATTATGGAGGCCACTGTGCTCTTAGGAACCTTAAGTGCAGCAGAATTTTTTTGTAACCTTGGCCAGATCTGTGCCTTGCCACATTTCTGTCTCTGAGCTCTTCAGGCAGTTCCTTTGACCTCATGATTCTCATTTGCTCTGACATGCACTGTGAGCTGTAAGGTCTTATATAGACAGGTGTGTGGCTTTTGGCTAATCAAGTCCAATCAGTATAATCAAACACAGCTGGACTCAAATGAAGGTGTAGAACCATCTCAAGGATGATCAGAAGAAATGGACAGCACCTGAGTTAAATATATGAGTGTCACAGCAAAGGGTCTGAATACTTAGGACCATGTGATATTTCAGTTTTTCTTTTTTAATAAATCTGCAAAAATTTCAACAATTCTGTGTTTTTCTGTCAATATGGGGTGCTGTGTGTACATTAATGAGGAAAAAAAATAACTTAAATGATTTTAGCAAATGGCTGCAATATAACAAAGAGTAAAACATTTAAGGGAGTCTGAATACTTTCCATCCCCACTGTATATATATGTATATCAGATTTTATGAGGTAAAGACACTGTTTCAATTCTCATTAATCCTCCTCAGTTACTGCTCCAGACCCATCGGGTGACTGGCAAAAGAAAGCAATCCCTGCTCTCTGACCATTACCATCCAAAATCTTACCACAGGTAGTTGCTGCTATGGACACCAGATAGAGACATACACTAAAAAACAAACCACAAAGCGAAATAAGCTACCTACAATCAAATAAAAATACAAAGTATGTCTAAATAGATGTACATTTTAATAGCACAAGGATAAAATACAATACATTAAGCATGCAGAGTGTAATGGGTTAAAAACAGGAAAGTCCCAAAAGACTTTATTTGATTGCAGGTAGCTTATTGCTCTTTGTGGTTTGTTTTTTGTCCCCCCCTGCAGACTGCCTCATTTTGATGTGTTTCACCTTAAGATCCTAGTCATATAAACTAATCCCGTAACAATGAAAAGCATCAAAGAGGAATGACCTCTAGGTGGGAACTTTAAGACTGCCTGTGCTGGCTCATTAAAGCTTTGTTAAGAGTGATCTCATTGGTGTGTGGCCATTTACTTCCCTGTATATACGTGCCAATTTAACAGTAAAATGGAAAGTGCTAAAATGTTTACAAACATTTACATCGTTTTAACCATTTAGGCAAAGAAATTGACTAACATATAACATACCCTTCGCTAATAGCAGCTAGAACTACATATGTGACCCTCTACATAGCCCAAAACCTCTGTGGATTTTCCGAAGGCAGTCTCATTATTTAGCCATAACAAGCTCACTTAGAGAGTCTCTCTTACTTGTTCCCACATAAACTATAACTTTCACACATCCAAAAATTCTTGTTTATTTATTTATCTACAAGATGGGAGGAGCTGAAAGGAACAAGACTATAACCATCAGGCCTGTAGCCTGACTGAAGCTATGTTCAGAATTCCCCAACCCTCCCCCCTCTGGTTGCTATTAACAGTCAACCATATACTCCTCTACTAGTACCACCTTTACAGGCTATACTGATAAGTGCATACGTTTAAATAAATGATCGCATATATGATTATCAAAACTTTAATAGCAACTATTAGATGAAGAAATGAACCCAACAGTTTACTCAACCAAGTTTCATTTAAATCTAAAGAAAGTGGACCTCACTCACTCTCATCCAGGTGTCTATTGAAAATCCCTCATTTTGATTAAATGTCCCATTGTGAGATTTTCATGATCTGGAATAAGCATTCACTAACCAACATCAGTTTGCAGACTTCAGTTGGAGCTACCAATGGCTAGCTAACACATTATATAGGTTAATTTTACCTATTATACAGAATGTCCATCCTGTCAGGTTTATAAAGTGCTTGCTGCATGGAACACATACACACTGGAAACAATGTTTCTCTAATTCAAAGGCTATGGTAGTATTGATAGGTATTAAGGCTTTTCCTTACAAATATGGCAGGCATGACATACAGTAATCCTTTGGAATTAGAATAAAACAATTTAAGGGTTCTTCTTCCGCACAGGAAATTGATGTTATCTGTAGAGGCCAAGAATATAAACTTTCTGAAAGTTATGTTAAACGTTTAAAATTTACTAGCCTTTGTGTCAAGAGTTCTCTCATTCTTAAGAAAGTAGGTAAAAATTCCCCTATCAATGTCAATAATATAATTTAGGAAACCATGTGAAATGCTTCTGCCAACAAAAAATCCAAACGATGAACTCCCATGTCCCAGCCTAAAAATACACTTCCTGCTACTATAGAAACATTTTACAATCATGTTTACTTCTACTTTGAGTTCTAGAACAGTAAATACCAGAACACAATTCAAAAGCAAAACCAGCATGGTGCAGAAAGCCTGCTAACTTAAGGTTAACTTCATGATGTTTTCAGGGACAAGATGTGTTCTTCTCAAACAAACTTTCCCTGGAAAGAAATCAGTTCACTTATAGTCTCTGAAGGGAACACAAAAAGGGAGGGTCCTTTTCCAGGAATATTTCCCCACACCTTACAGTTAATATAGCACTTTGTAGCTGCACCAAAGCATTTTCTGCCCATGGAGCTTTAGCAATAACTGAAAAAAGAAACAATAAAATAAAAACATTTTTCTTCACTCAATGGAAGGTCTATTTGAGACAGTTACATTTTAGACAAAAAACAAATAGTCAGCTGGGCTGACACTTATAAAGGTAGCACATGAACAACAGAAACAACTCCCTGTTGGAAGGCTTCATCTGACTTGCTCTAACAACATATGCAGACTACTCTTTGGCTGCAGTGCTGATATCACAGAATGTAAAGCAATAGTAGGCATCGACCAGATGGATTTACCTTCAAGCTTGACTGATGTATCAGTGGCCAGCAGAACCTGGAAAGGCCCACCCCACCAAGACTGCAAAGAATTGTCCCTGTGCCACTGGATCACTCCTTAGTCTGCATTACTGAGGCAATGTTGAGTTACCTTAGTTCAGGATCTGGCAATGGATAAAACACTTGGGCACAGGTCAGTTACTGGATAATGGAACTATATCGCAAGTTCAGTCTAAGCTGATTCAACAAGAGAAAGTGAGCATCATTAAGAATGCTAAGTTCAGTCCTTGGTTCATAGCCAAAAGGTCATTCAAAAAATGCAAAGTGGTCAAAGGCTTTCTAGGTGTTTGCCTGATTGACATAGGCACTAAACCCAATTAATCAGTTATTTTAATTCCCTTAAAGCAGAGTTCCACCCAAAAGTGAAAGCTCCGCTTATCTGTTTCCTCTCCCCTCTGGTGCCACATTTGGCACCTTTCGGGGGGGAGGGGGAAGCGGACACCTGTCAAAAACAGGTATTCGCTCCCACTGTCAAGTAAGGACGCCGTGGCGACCTACATAATTTACGGCCCCTCCTCCTTCCCCCTGCTGCCTTCTAGGAGACATACACACAGGTCCTAGAAGACAGCGGGACCATTCAGAAAGTGCAGCACGACTAGAGCATGCACAGTAGGAAACAGACTGTGAAGCTTCAAGGCTTTACTTCCTGTTTCCTTTAGGATACCAATGCCTGCGCCTGAAGCCAATGGGCAGGTTGGCATCAGATGCTGACATTGCTGGCTCCCTGGACATGTAAGTGACCTTCTATTAAAAGGCAGCAGCTACAGCATTTGTAGCTGCTGACATATTTTTTTTTAATACAGGCTGGAACTCCCATTTAAGTTACAACATTTTAGCAAGTTAGTTTTTTAAAGTAGCATTGTACCATTTCACTTTCCCACTAGTTTGTGGGGCAGAAAAAAGGGAAGTAAGGATGCTAATACACTCCTAACTCTTGTACAGAGGATTAGCTCTTACCCAGTCTAAGACGTCCACCCATGCTAGCTGCTTCCACTCACACCAACACATACAGACACAAACAGTTTACCCTTTATTTCGTGAATGTAAAACCTTATTAATTTCTGGAAAGGATAAAGTGTCCCCAGTGACTGTCTTGATCTCTCATCATTAGATCTTTTAAACAATATGACATCTTTAAACTTTTTTACAGTAAAGTCTTATTCTCGTGTTCTCTTCTTGAAGTAACAGTAGTTTTAGGCTCCTTTTCACATATGTATCTCTATCTTTTTTCAACCTGTAGAAAAAAGCCTTTTGTATACAAACTCTGTAGCTCAAGCGACAAACCTATGACTGGCTTATTAGCAGTGACTCATCCCAGTGACTAATCTCTTAGCATTCAGTTCTGCCTGTGGTTTCAAACAGACAAATAGGAACAACAGGGCTTTTTTTCTTACGTTCAATTTAGAAATTTTTTTCCACCTTAAAGCCCTCACTAGCTTTAGATTGTCTGTTAAAAGAGAGTAAAACATCTGGAGTTTTATACCAAAACATCAACAGAGACATGCTTGAGATTTGAAGGAGATAGATGTATATTGGGTACTGCCCCTAAATACAGACTTTTTTAGACATCAGTTGAACAAGTCCTGTAACAAGTGCTTGACGTCTCTTTACCTCACTGCCTCCTGGGCCTGCCCTTTATGGGAATTTTTAGAAGCTCTAAAAATCTTGCTATACATATATTAACGGCAGCCAGGGGATTGATCTCTGATTGTTGGAGATCTTCAGTGATTCCTTCACAGGCACAGCTTCTCTCTGACATTGCCGAGGTTAGTGTGTTAGAACACCTAATCACTATCTCTGGTGACCTCTTGGAAGTTTTTAATAAGATCTGGGCCCCTTGGGATTGTTCCTATTTTGGTGTACTCCCTACAGCCACCACTTCCTTCTGAATTGATATTCAACCATGACTATTGTGCAGGTGAGGTAATATATACTGTGTATCTTATAGACATGTGCATTCGTTTTCGTCCGAATGCATTTTCGTACGAATTTCAGGTATTTTCGTTATCATTTTAACAAACAATAACGAAAGTGCAGAATCTGAAAAACGAAAGATCCAACATAAACAAATGCTTTATTTTTGTTTTTGTTGCGTCAACAGTTCGATATAGATAGGAGATTCAACATGATGCTGACAATAACAATCTGTGTCCATCGAACCTGTGGTTGAATGTGCCTAACCTTAGCTCTATTAGTCCAAGATTATTCTACATAGAGAGAAAAGATTTGACGTAGAGAGAAAAGATTTGACATAGAGAGAAAAGATTTGACATAGAGAGAAAAGATCACTGCTGGAATTGGGTGGGGGAAGTAAAATAAAAATAATGATAATGATGAATGTTATTGGGTGATTGTAACCAAAGAGGAGGAGCAGTAAAATAGCTAGAACTAAGTACACACGTACAGCCAACTTACTTTCACTTACGTTTGCTAGCAGAGAGAGAAACACACACTGAATCATTTCAGAAGACAGTCAATCTTAGCTGGTCCGTTTGTCAGAGAACCTGAATTATTTAGCAATTAAGCATAAGAACAGCAGCAGAACAATAGTGAAGCAAGCTACAGTTCAACCTAACTTTTTCACAATAATCTGCTGCTATTGTGTTAGTGTTGTGAACTTGATAGTGATACTAGTGTTGCTAATGTTGTGATAGCCTCGGAGGCTGCCCATGTTGTGGGGGGGATTTATTATTATAGATTCTATATTATAGATTGAGATTCTATATAGATTCTATATACCCTATCTTGTTACCTGTCTGATCAGTGATCACTATCACCAGTCCATTTTCTGTCTGAACTATATACATTCAACATGAAAGACGAAGATTTGACAAAGCAGCGAAAAACATACAAACGTTGAATCTTTGGCTTATGGTGTCTGTCGAAAGTTCTAAGAAGATTCGACGGAGCAGCTAAACTATAAGGTGTCGT
Source organism: Lithobates clamitans (assembly GCA_037952925.1). Taxonomy (NCBI): domain Eukaryota; kingdom Metazoa; phylum Chordata; class Amphibia; order Anura; family Ranidae; genus Lithobates; species Lithobates clamitans. The sequence continues at coordinate 27,556 of JBBGZY010003650.1, forward strand.
ACAGTTTAGCTGCTCCGTTGAATCTTCTTTGAACATTCGACAGACACCATAAGCCTTCAATGACAGATTCAACCTTAATTTTTAATGAAAAATGAAATAAATAAAAACGAATTTCGGGAGTAACTAAATAAATTTATTTTTCAGATGAAAACAAAATTCCGAAACGAAATATTTCAGTGTGCACATGTTTAGTGTCTTACAGCTTACATTTCGAATTTCAGGATTGGAAGACTTCATGTCTATGTCCACCACATAATATTTCTTTCTTGCTCTTTGACAATAATTCCATAATAAATATTAAATTGTTTTATGTCTTTTTGCTGGTTATGTCTATATTTCTATTGTTTCTTGTTACATCAGTTATTGAAGGCCTAGATGATTACTGTGCTTTTCTTCTTCTTTTTTTTTTTTTCTTTTCATTTGTTTGATTTCAAATGTGTGTATGGGTGTAATTATAACTGTATCTGGCATATCTGATGATTATCTTGTTACTTCTTTCATTCGTGTTATGCAGATTGACATTTTGTATTCATTACTTCTGTCTTATACACCAGGGCTCAAAATTTCAAGTCCTGAGCTACTAGCCAGGCCTCAAGGGTTACTCGCCACCAGTTGCCCCACCCAACCCCTACCATGCCCCACCCTTAATCCCACCCCTAAACACGCCCTCATAAATCATCTCATGAAGTTACACTTATATGTTTTATGCAAAATGAAGTTACAAAAATAAATATTAACAACAACTCTATCAGTGCCCATCAGTGCAGCTTCACCAGTGCCCATCAATGCAGCCTCATCAGTGCTCATCAGCACAGCCTCACCAGTGCCCATCAGTGCAGCCTAACCTGTGCCCATCAATTCAGCCTCACTTGTGCCCATCAATGCAGTGTAATCAGTGCCCATCAATGCAGCCTAACCTGCACCCATCAATGCAGCCTGACCTGTGCCCATCAATGCAGCATAACCAGTGCCCATCAACGCAGCATGACCTGTGCCCATCAATGCAGCATGACCTGTGCCCATCAATGCAGTGTAACCAGCGCCCATCAATGCAGCCTGACCTGTGATCATCAATGCAGCATAACCAGTGCTCATCAATGCAGCATAACATCATCTCATGAAGTTACACTTAAATGTTTTATGCAGAATTAAGTTACAAAAATAAATATTAACAACAACTCTATCAGTGCCCATCAGTGCAGCTTCACCAGTGCCCATCAGTGCAGCCTCATCAGTGCTTATCAGCACAGCCTCACCAGTGCCCATCAGTGCAGCCTCATCAGTGCTCATCAGCACAGCCTCACCAGTGCCCATCAGTGCAGCCTGACCTGTGCCCATCAATTCAGCCTCACCTGTGCCCATCAATGCAGTGTAATCAGTGCCCATTAATGCATCATAACCAGTGCCCATCAATGCAGCATAACCAGTGCCCATCAATGCAGCATAACCAGTGCCCATCAATGCAGCATGACCTGTGCCCATTAATGCAGCATGACCTGTGCCCTTTAATGCAGCATGACCTGTGCCAATCAATGCAGCATAACCAGTAATCCTCTCAGTGATCGCAGGAAGAACAGCACCCAGGCAATCAACCCCACCTGCCTGGTGGTGCTCCACTCCTTCCCTCCGAGGGAGCCCCACACTCGCCAGCAATCATTTTCCACTTGCAAAATGCAAGTAGGCAAGTGGTAAAGGTGAGGCCTGTTATACACTATATTTTGATAAAACCTTAATAAAAACTACAATAACAAAAAAAGTGTAGCTACAAATATGTTAAAATAATATGTTGAAATATATTTTAAACATTTTATTAGTTCATTTTATTATACATTTAAGCTAACTGCTTTTTTCTAGTTTTCTGGTGAATATATATTTGGTTACATTTTTTAATAAAAAAATTATATAGCTAGTGTAATGTGTTAACTAAGAACAGCAGAAACACTGTAAAAAATGTGTTTGAAACTTAAATCTAGGCAGATAATACAAAACTATTATTTAATCTAGTTATGTATTCCTATTTCAAATATACAGTACTTAGTATAATTTCCTAGATCTGTGTTTGGATTTTGTAAACCCCTCTATAACAGAATAGATAAATTAGTAAACTTAAGGGAAGGACTTCAGTTCCACTATTGTTTTGCACAGAGCTGTCAGTTGGACACTGGGGCTTGCTAACAATAGGAGAATGTAGGGTGATTGCCTTATACCTGGTACACACAGGCAGTTTTTGCTGAGGAGCTCGCTGTGCTAACTTCACAATGTTAGTACAGCAATCTCCCTTCTAAGCTATTGTGTTCTGACAGGGGAATGCCAGTCACACTGGTCAGCGCTCACAGCCATTGGCTGCAAACGCTGATTGGATGTCGATGGTTGCTGATTTTTCAGCATGCCTGGTAGACAATAACCGGACATAGGCTGAGTTATGGCAAACAGGCTGCTGTACACACTGGCCGAATGTTAGAGGGTTCTTAACCGGCCAATACTGGTTATTATTTGGCCAATGTGTACCAGGCTTTAGCTACACAGAGAGGGTGGCAGACCAAGGTGCATTTCCTAACTTCAGTAAAACAAAAGTGAAGTCACTGACCTGGAAATGTTACCTTGATAGGAAGTCTAAAGGCCACACAAACAATACTACAAATCCTTTGGCAGCTAACATGGTAGATGTGCCTACATTCACTGTGCATTTAGTTGTTTGTCTGGAGCTCATATTTTACCTTATTTTACCTTATTTTAGTTTTTTTTAGTTATTGTACTATTTACTTCATTATTATTCTATAACTGTTCTGCTGAATAAGCTTTCTTAAATTAAATTGGACAGTTTAGATCAGGTTGTCATTTTTTAAGCCACTGCAAAATTGAATTACTTTTCCCCCCTTTTTTTCAAATCTGCATAATGAAGCGCTTTTTACTTAGTAAACATTGCTTTGGATGGGTTCAAAGTTATATCAAAAATTAAAAATATGATAATTAAACTTTGGTTTGTGTAAACCTGCTGCAGTTTGAAGATTTGGTTTAGAAGATATTACAGTAATTTGATGCTTATCATGAGCGAATAAAATGTTATTGGCATTTATTTCTTATTAGTATGGAGGTTAGGACAAACCATTATCATAATGTGATAAATTAGATTTTTTTTATAGCTACAATTTTCTTTATCTGAACAGTTATACTGCATTTGGCTGTACTCTGCTGTATACTACACCACAGGTATGAAACTATCATAGATAGAAACTTTAGCAGAGAAGGTAAAACATTTTCCGCTGTGCACAAAATTAAAATGGACCTTCACCAGATATAGTTTTCATATCAAGTGGTACTAAGTAGCATGTAAGTGTAAGCGTTACAGGTATTTATTACATTGCACAGAGATCCCAGTACTCCTCCTGACAATACCCCCATATGCTTTCTCTCCAAAAGAACAACATTATTTTTGTTCAAGGATTACCTAGTGTTGCCATCAACCTGCTGGACTGAAATTTTGCCTTATAGATGACACAGTCATGTAAACGTTGGCACATTTTATAAATAAAGCTCCAAACCAGCTCCATTAATTAGTAAACAGAGGTAAACCTAAACAGTAACTTTGGTTGAACTAAATAAGCAGTAATGGGGTTGAAACCACAAATAACATCCAATTTCATAATTACGGTATACAGTTTTTTTTTGTTATAACAAGCATACCAGTTAGAGATCCATGGAAAATAAATAATAAAGTCTAAGTTAAAAAGAGAAGTTGACAATATGAGAAATACATTTCTGTTGCATAAACAGTAGAAAAATCTGGTGTTGTTTTCTTCTTTAGCTTGTTAACAACTTTGTCATAATGCAAATGTCTTTAGTGAACATTCAATATCCATCTTATCTTTTTAGTTGGTCGTGTAGAATTTATCTGTCAAGCAAACTACATACAAATAAAATGTCTCTAAAAACATTGTGGGGTTGATTTACTAAAACAAGAGAGTGCAAAATCTGGTGCAGCTCTGCATAGAAACCATGCAGCTTACAGTTTTTTTTTTTTTTTTTGTGAAAGCCTAATTGAACAATCTCAGGTTAGAAGCTATTTTAAATAAACCCTGCCACAGACCTAAACAACCCAAGGTAAAAACACAGAAAATCAGATATTTAAAATGTTTATTTGTAGTGTTTTTTCTTTCTAATATATTTTTATCCACTTGCAATGTGCCTTTGAGCGTGCAAGAAAAATAGACTAATAGTTTAATTCTTCAGCATAGCCCCCTCTTACCTTACAAATCATAGTCCTTTCCTCTTCTGGGGCTGTCCAATTGCTCTCTGTGCTGGCTTAACACCTCTTTCCTCTCCTCCCTACTAGGGATGCGCTGGGTTCGGTTTGAGCAGAGTTCGGTGAACTTCAAAGAAGTTCAGATGCCAAAATGTTTTTTTTTCCATTCAGCCAGAAAAAGTAGTTTTTTGGAATGCCTAAAGTGAATCAATAAAAATGCCTACTTCCTTTAAATAACATGCCTGTGGGTAACGTAATCCTACCTCTGCAGGGGTGCCTTTTTGTGATGTACAGAAAATGCTGCAGCAGCATTGACATTTACAAAGGAGAGAAAGAAAAAAGTAATCCCGACTAACTAAAAAACAGCCCACAAACCCTCCAAGGGTCTGTTATGTATTTGAATGTACCTTGTAGAGGTCTGTGTGCTGTTTTTTTTTTGTAAATGTCCCTTTGCTGTACCATATCCTACAGCAAGAATGGAAAAAATGCATAGTCCCCCCAAAATACCTAATTCAGAAATTCCTTCACGTAGTGACCCACAAATTCCAAAGTGTCAGAGAAAATTTAAATGTGCTCCAGAAGAATGATTGGGGTACCTTCATGGATATTGAAGGAAGAAAGAAAAAAACAAACAAATGCAAAGACTGCTGGGGATATTTCTATAGTGTAACCATTTACAGATAGTTCAATATAATGTTGCAAGAGTGGATAAAAATGCAATTAAAATCTGTGAGATTGTTGAGTTACCTTATGGGCGAATCATACAACCTAGGGTGAAAGCCTGCAGGGAATGAAGGTGCTCCTGAGCAGAAAGGAATCACACTCTGTAGTCCTGGAAGCGAGCATGGGAGGAGGTGATAAGGGATCTCGAAACTGAAAGCATTAGGTCTTGAGAGGAACAAAGAAAACTATTTGGTTGGTAATTTGAGACAAGGTTAATGATGTAATGAGGATGAGAAAAAATTCTGGACAGCCGCACTCCAAAAATTTGCCTTTTTTCGTAAAAGATCAAAAATACATGCCACAGCAGAATGGACAGAAGAGCTGACGTGTTTCACACTATCAAACATGATTAAGCACTGTTTGATAGTGTGAAATGCATCATCTCTTCTGTCCGTTCTGCTGTGGCATGTATTTTTGATCTTTTATGAATAAAGGTGAATTTTTGTAGTGCGGCTGTCCAAAATTTTTTCTCATCCTCATTGCTATATTCATTACAGCACCTGTGGACTGGCTTCTAATTTAGAGGTGAGGTTCATTCCAATCTGACTACCTGGAGCGGTGATACCCCTTTCCCTAAGGTTAATGATGTAGCTGGGAACAGAGTTGTGAATGGCTTTGTAGGTTGTTGTTAGCATTTTGATTTTTTTTCATTGAATTAGCAGAGAGGAGGAGCGGACACGGAACTGTTGGTAAGGTGAATAAGTCTGGCAGCAGCATTCATGATGTACTGAAGGGGATAGTCTATGTAAAGGTAATCCACTGAGGAGTTGCAGTAGTTGAGGCAAGAGATAACCAGGGAGTGAATTAGAAGCTTTGTGGTGTCATTTGTTAAGAGTATAATGTATTTTTGAGATGTTACGGAGGTTGAGGTGGGAAGATTTGGACACTGATTGGATGTGGGACCAAAAGGAGAGTTCAGATTCCAGGATTATACCTAGTACCATGGCATGCTGGGACAGACTGATGGTTGTGCCATCAATCTTAATAGAGAAACCAGGGGAAGGGGCACATGGGGAAATATTATGAGCTCGGTTTTGCATAGATTAAGTATGAGAAAGTAGTGTGACATTCAGATTGATATGTCTGTCAGTAAATTAGTGATCCATGATGAGATTGATGGAGTGAGCTGAGGGGTAGAAAAATAGATTTGGATGTCATAAGCAGAGAAATGGTATTTAAAGCCTTAGGAGGCTGACCCAGCCTTAGGAGGCTGACACGTAGAGCGTATGCCCTGATGTGTTCAAACTCTCCGGTAAGCCTCCCCTTTATCCAGTGGTGGTTCTCCTCACAATCTGATTTATCCACTTGCCAACCGCCTAACACTGATATACGTCAGCAGAATGGCACGGGCAGGCAAAATCACATACCTGGTACGTGATTGCCTTCCCGCGGGCGGGGGGTCCGATCGGACCCCCCCCCGGTGCCAGCGGCGGTTGGCTTTGTTCTGGGAGCGTTCAGAGATGAGGGGAAGGCCATCCGATCGTGGCCCCCCTCGCGATCGCTCCCAGCCAATGAGAATCATCCCCTGCCTCTGTGTAGTACACCGAGGCAGAGGATGTGATGTCATCTCTCCTTGGCTCGGCAGTTTCCATTCCGGGGCCGAGGAGAGAAGACATGTGAGTGAGTGCACAACACTACACATCACAGTAGCATACTTTACACTCCCCCCCGATCGCCCTCCGATCACCCCCCAATCACCCCTCCCCCCCTGTCACACTGACACCAAGCAGTTTTTTTTTCTGATTACTGCATGGTGTCAGTTTGTGACAGTTAGAAGTGGTAGGGCAGTTAGTGTTAGCCCCCTGTAGGTCTAGGGTACCCCCCTAACCCCCCCTAATAAAGTTTTAACCCCTTGATCACCCCCCGTCACCAGTGTCGCTAAGCGATCATTTTTCTGATCGCTGTGTTAGTGTCGCTGGTGATGCTAGTTAGGGACATAAATATTTAGGTTCGCCGTCAGCGTTTTATAGCGACAGGGACCCCCATATACTACCTAATAAATGTTTTGACCCCGTTTTGGAAAGTAGACACCCCAAGCTATTTGCTGAGTGGTATAGTGAGTATTTTGCAGACCTCACTTTTTGTCACAAAGTTTTGAAAATTGAAAAAAGGAAAAAAAAAATTTTTCTTGTCTTTCTTCATTTTCAAAAACAAATGAGAGCTGCAAAATACTCACCATGCCTCTCAGTAAAGAGCTTGGGGTGTCTACTTTCCAAAATGGGGTCATTTGGGGGGGGTTGTGCCACCTGGGCATTCCATGGCCTCCGAAACTGTGATAGGCAGTGAAGAGTGAAATCAAAAATTTACACCCTTAGAAATCCTGAAGGCGGTGATTGGTTTTCGGGGCCCCGTACGCGGCTAGGCTCCTAAAAAGTCCCACACATGTGGTATCCCCATACTCAGGGGAAGCAGCTAAATGTATTTTGGGGTGCAATTCCACATATGCCCATGGCCTGTGTGAACAATATATCATTTAGTGACAACTTTGTGCAAAAAAAAAAAAATGTGTCACTTTCCCACAACTTGTGTCAAAATATAAAATATTCCATGGACTCAACATGCCTCAAAACAAATAGCTTGGGGTGTCTACTTTCCAAAATGGGGTCATTTGGGGGGGTTTTATGCCATCTGGGCATTTTATGGCCTTCAAAACTGTGATAGGTAGTGAGGAGTAAAATCAAAAATCTACACCCTTAGAAATCCTGAAGGCAGTGATTGGTTTTCGGGGCCCCGTACGCGGCTAGGCTCCCAAAAAGCCCCACACATGTGGTATCCCCATACTCAGGAGAAGCAGCTAAATGTATTTTGGGGTGCAATTCCACATATGCCCATGGCCTGTGTGAGCAATATATCATTTAGTGACAACTTTTTGTAATTTTTTTTTTTTTGTCATTATTCAATCACTTGGGACAAAAAAAATGAATATTCAGTGGGCTCAACATGCCTCTCAGCAATTTCCTTGGGGTGTCTACTTTCCAAAATGGGGTCATTTGTGGGGGTTTTGTACTGCCCTGCTATTTTAGCATCTCAAGAAACGACATAGGTAGTCATAAATTAAAGGCTGTGTAAAGTCCAGAAAATGTACCCTAGTTTGTAGGCGCTATAACTTTTGCGCAAACCAATAAATATACACTTATTGACATTTTTTTACCAAAGACATGTGGCCGAATACATTTTGGCCTAAATGTATGACTAAAATTGAGTTTATTGGATTTTTTTTAGAACAAAAAGTAGAAAATATCATTTTTTTTCAAAATTTTCGGTCTTTTTCCGTGTATAGCACAAAAAATAAAAACGGCAGAGGTGATCAAAAACCATCAAAAGAAATCTCTATTTGTGGGAAGAAAAGGACGCGAATTGGGTTTGGGTACAACATTGCATGACCGCGCAATTAGCAGTTAAAGCGACGCAGTGCCAAATTGTAAAGTGCTCTGATCAGGAAGGGGGTAAATCCTTCCGGGGCTGAAGTCATTATTCACCATTTACAAGATTGAATTCACCCCTATTTACACGGAGAATTTTTTTTTACACATAACACTGTTTATGGACACTTCTGCTATCCTCTGTTTGAGTTCAAGTTTGCCTGTCACATTGCAATCCTGACATACGGTTTGCGGACTGCATTCAGACTGAATCTACCTATATCTATTATTATTTATAGATATTTCTGAATGATTTTTTACACTAATATATTCACTATATATTTATTGTATTTATAAATTTTTAGTGTGTTGTATATACTCACCTATGTACATTTTGGCCTAAATGTATGACTAAAATTGAGTTTATTGGATTTTTTTTAGAACAAAAAGTAGAAAATATCATTTTTTTCAAAATTTTCGGTCTTTTTCCCTGTATAGCGCAAAAAATAAAAACGGCAGAGGTGATCAAAAACCATCAAAAGAAATCTCTATTTGTGGGAAGAAAAGGACGCGAATTTGGTTTGGGTACAGCATTGCATGACCGCGCAATTAGCAGTTAAAGCGACGCAGTGCCAAATTGTAAAGTGCTCTGATCAGGAACATAACACTGTTTATGGACACTTCTGCTATCCTCTGTTTGAGTTCAAGTTTGCCTGTCACATTGCAATCCTGACATACGGTTTGCGGACTGCATTCAGACTGAATCAACCTATATCTATTATTATTTATATATATTTCTGAATGATTTTTTACACTAATATATTCACTATATATTTATTGTATTTATAATTTTTTAGTGTGTTGTATATACTCACCTATGTACATTTTGGCCTAAATGTATGACTAAAATTGAGTTTATTGGATTTTTTTAGAACAAAAAGTAGAAAATATCATTTTTTTTCAAAATTTTCGGTCTTTTTCCGTGTATAGCGCAAAAAATAAAAACAGCAGAGGTGATCAAAAACCATCAAAAGAAATCTCTATTTGTGGGAAGAAAAGGACGCGAATTTGATTTGGGTACAGCATTGCATGACCGCGCAATTAGCAGTTAAAGCGACGCAGTGCCAAATTGTAAAGTGCTCTGATCAGGAAGGGGGTAAATCCTTCCGGGGCTGAAGTCATTATTCACCATTTACAAGATTGAATTCACCCCTATTTACACGGAGAATTTTTTTTTACACATAACACTGTTTATGGACACTTCTGCTATCCTCTGTTTAAGTTCAAGTTTGCCTGTCACATTGCAATCCTGACATACGGTTTGCGGACTGCATTCAGACTGAATCTACCTATATCTATTATTATTTATAGATATTTCTGAATGATTTTTTACACTAATATATTCACTATATATTTATTGTATTTATAATTTTTTAGTGTGTTGTATATACTCACCTATGTACACTGCACTAGGCACGTTATTCTTAGCGCTACACGTTTGTTAAATTAAATGTTTTAAATCAAAAATCTCTCCTGCGCTCGGGTATCTAGTTCCTCATTGTGTGGTATGACCGAATGTTTCAGTGGCATCTGCCGTCTTGCAGCCCTCCTCAGAATAATGGGTATTCATGGACTACAGAAAAAAGAAAGAAAGGAGGGCGCACTGACCTAGTGCATTACCACTGGTAACATTTATTAAAGAAAATTAAAACAGCAAATGAATACTCA
>JBBGZY010003651.1:2500-73505 GCA_037952925.1 Lithobates clamitans
AAACATCTCCCGCTTGGGCACCACATGCTTGACCAGACATATGTTGACCTGCCATGCAGTTCGTTGGCAAGCGTATCTAAAAGACCCACACCAAAGAACAAAGAGGACCTCTCCTTGCTCCTCATCAGCTGAGATCTCCAACCCCCCTATACCTTCAGTCCTCTCTGAGACCTGCACTGAGAGGAATGAAGGTGTAGAATTAGGTGTGTCACAGCCAAGTACTTGTGGGCAATCTGCTATCGGTACACCGACGTCAGATTGTACCAGGCAAATTTTCCTGCCCCAGCTGCTGCACCGCCGAAATAAGTTCGCTCCCAGCCATCCACATGCCCCGCGGTTGAATGCTAGCTTGGCTAAATTGCTAGCACTTCAACTGTTGCCTTTTCAGTTGGTAGACTCTGCCCCCTTCCCTGAGTTTGTGGAATGTGCGGTTCCTCAGTGGCAGGTTCCCAAACGCCACTTTTTCTCATGAAAGGCGATTCCATCTCTCTACCGGCATGTGGAAGGCAATGTCCATGCCTCGCTGGACAAGGCGGTCAGAGGTAAGGTGCATATTACCACTGACTCATGGTCCAGCAGGCATGGACAGGGACGTTACCTATCTTTCACAGCGCATTGGGTGACTCTGCTGGCAGCTGAGAAAGATGCAGGACAAGGTGCAGTAGTGTTGGAGGTTGTTCCGCCACCACGCCTCCAAAATCCCACTACTAATGATTGTGACACACCTCTCTCCTCCACCCCCTCCTCTTCTTCTTCCTCCATGGCCTCTTCCTGTGCTTTGTCCTCAGAACCAGCGGTGCTCTGTAGGCATTCAAGGGGCTACGCAAGTACGCAGGCCAAAAGATGCCATGCGGTGCTTGAGCTGGTGTGCGTGGGGGACAGGAGCCACACTGGGGCAGAGATTCTGTCAGCTCTGCAGGGGCAGGTTCAGAGGTGGTTGACGCCACGCCAGCTTAAAGCAGGTATGGTGGTTTGCGACAATGGCACCAACCTCCTCTCTGCCCTCCGACAGGGACAACTGACCTATGTGCCCTGTTTGGCTCACGTCCCTAACTTGGTGGTGCAGTGGTTCTTGGGCAGGTACCCGGGCTTACAGGATGTCCTGAGGCAAGCCAGGAAAGTCTGTGTGCATTTTCGCCGGTCATATAATGCCAGTGCTCGGCTGGCAGACCTCCAAAAGGAGTTTAACCTGCCCAAGAACCGCCTAATCTGTGACATGCCTAAGAAACAAGAGAGGGTTCCCCTAAGTGGATTTTCTCAGCACTTGCACATAAATTATATACAGTAGAAGAGTACAAACTCGTAAAGAGAATAAAAGAGTATTTTTCTTTATTTAAAGAATCTCATATTTTAAAAACATTGTGGACATTATGAGCAACGAAAAAATATTACATGGTTAACATAATTCGAGTAGGTTAATAGCCAGTGATATTGTATGTAAGAACTCTTTTCAAACCCGACGCGTTTCGGGGTACATAATATTTCAGTCCTTCTTCAGGGGCATGACAGAAAAGAGGGGTTCATCTGAAATGTTTCATTGGTTACTCTGAGAGAGAAGTTAAAAACCACATGGAAAAGCAAGACATGCTTGAAACTGGGATGGTAGTTGAGTATGTTTTGTGGGTGCAGATGCTGTTCCTTAGATACTGCAATTTTCACTAGGTGTTAGTTGACAGCGGTTCCCCACAGAGAGGTATACAGTTTAACCTACCCTTGTCCCTCCCGGATGCGTGCAGGCCAGAGCGGTATACTGGGGCTACAAGAGGTGAGCCCTAATTAGGCAGTATGTAGGTTCAGCCAGCCACGCATACCAGCATCCGGCAAGTAGAACGCCTTAGAACGCCTCTGTGACATGCCCACCAGGTGGAACTCAACGTTGTTTTTTTTTTCCCCATGCCAGTGGGCTATGATCAGGGATGCATGCACTGTCCTGTCACCATTTGAGGAGGCCACGAGGATGGTGAGCAGTGACAGTGCATGCATCAGTGACACTGTCCCCCTTGTCCACCTGTTGGAGCACACGCTGCGTGAAATAATGGACAGGGCACTTGAGGCAGAACAGAGGTAGGAAGAGGACTTCCTTACCTCTCAAGGTCCCCTTTATCCAGACAGTGTTCCTGCGTGCCCGCCGATCACACAGGAAGAGTACGAGGAGGAGGAGGAGAAGGATTGTGTCAGCATGGAGGTGGAGCCTGGCCCTCAGCATCAGCAGCAATCTTCAAGGGATCATTAAAAGTCCGAAGAAACCCATGGACTTGTACGTGGCTGGGAGGAGGTGGCTGCGGTTCATGTCGTCCTTAGTGGCCCAGAGGACTCTGGACCTGATCCAGCAAAGCCTGCGGAAGGATCCTCATATTAGTGGTATCAAGGGGAGGGATGATTACAGGCTGGCAACCCTCCTTAATCCACGTTACAAGGGTAAGGTTGCGGACCTTATCTTGCCGTCACAGAGGGAGCAGAGGATGAAACATCTTCGGGAGGCCTTGCAGAAAGGTTTGTGCAATGCATTCCCAGAGCCTGGGAGGTTACAATTTCCTGGTCCTCCTGGACAACGTGTTGCTGAGGTTTCGGCCAGTCAAAGAAGGAGCGGTGGAGAAGGTGGCCGTCTGACTGATGCATTCAATTATTTAGTCTGCAGCCCCAAGGTATGATCGGTTCCAGCAACCATCGCCAGCGTCTGTTTTACATGGTGCAGGAATACCTAGGGGCAAGATCTGACTTGGACACCTTTCCCACCGAAAATCCTCTGGGTTACTGGGTCTTGAGGATGGATCACTGGCCAGAGCTTGCACAGTATGCAATTGAGCTACTGGCCTGTCCTGCATCCAGCGTTCTTTCGGAACGCACATTCAGTGCTGCTGGAGGCTTTGTAACCCATCACAGGGTGCGTCTGTCCACCGACTCGGTCGATCGACTGACCTTCGACTGACCTTGATAAAAATGAATCAGTCTTGGATCACCACCAGCTACCAAGCACCTGATGCGGATGTAACCGATTTTTTTTTTTTTAATGTGAGATCCCTTTAAGACTGCCTATGCTGATGCTGAGTTACTATCCCTGAGTAATTATCCTCTTCCTCCTCAATGATCACACTGATACCTTGTAGGAACATTTTTGGTTCTGGGCGCCGCCACCAGTGCCTAAGGCACAATCTTTCAGCCCCTGTTTAACAGGGGAGTGTAATTACAATTTTTTATGCAATACTTTGCAGCAGGGCTCGTTCCTGCGCTCCAACTAGAGTATCTGTGAGGGGTTGCAGTGTTGTGGCACCAGTGCCTAAGGCCCAATTTTTCTGGCCCTGTTCAACGGGGGCATGTAATTACAATTCTTGATCTAATATTTCACAGCAGGGCCCTGTGAGGGCTTACAGTGTTGAGGCCACAGCAACACCTAAGGCCCAAATTTCTGCTGAGTATATAGGGCAGGCCCCTATTTTCAAACATCCAACTTACAAACGACTCCTATACCTGACTCTGAGTAGAGTTCTTGCTTCAACAGTGTTTGAACGGAACCCTCTCTGAGTCCTTTGCTCTTTTACTTTTGAAACATCTATTGCATTACTGATTTTTTTGCGCCACCCAAAACCACCAAACCGCTGAAATGGATTCCCAGGTGCGCCAGAACTTCCACCGCGACTGCGAGGCTGCCATCAACCGTATGGTGAACTTGGAGCTGTACGCTTCCTACACCTACCTCTCCATGTCTTTCTACTTTGACCGTGATGATATCGCCCTTCACAATGTGGCCAAGTTTTACAAGGAACAAAGTCACGAAGAGAGGGAGCATGCTGAGAAATTCATGAAGTATCAGAACAAACGTGGGGGTCGCGTTGTCCTGCAGGATGTCAAGAAACCAGAACGTGATGAGTGGGGTAACACCCTGGAGGCCATGCAGGCTGCTCTGCAGCTGGAAAAGACTGTGAATCAGGCTCTTCTGGACCTGCACAAAGTGGGATCTGACAAGGTTGACCCCCATCTGTGTGACTTCTTGGAGACTGAATACCTGGAGGAACAAGTGAAGTCTATTAAGCAACTTGGAGATTACATCACCAACCTGAAGCGCCTTGGGCTGCCCCAGAACGGCATGGGCGAGTACCTGTTTGACAAGCACACCATGGGAGAGAGCAGCTAAACTGTGTCCCACCCATGAGGATCCAACCAGTCCACTCTGCATCTGCATTCCTTTATGTATGTGGAATAATTAACATCATGTATCCCTGTTATCTGAAATATGGACCAAAACCTTTTTGTGATATTTAAATGCAGCAGTGACTGTGCTTTGTCAACAAGTTTCCAATAAAGTCTTTCTGCATTAAAAAAAAAAAAAAAAAAAAAAAAATGAAAATAGAAAGCCCCATATCCTAACCAAAGATACCCCTGATACATGCACTGACCCAGCACACAGTCAGAGGAGGAAGCGAGCAGCTCTCTCCGGAAGCTTTGATCCTCATGTATACATACATGTCATAGGGGTTACAAGGGGGGTCCCTGATGAGTTTAAAGCCAGGGATCAGGTAAAAGCTGGTTTTGAGTCTTTGATCCCCATAACAACTGTCAGCAAGAATGTAGATTGAATTAACTACATGTCATGGTTATGCAAAAGAGTTTGTCGATCAGCATACCTGTCTCCATGTGTTCATCTCTAGAGACCAGCTGACCCTCACCTGACTGCTTTTGTAACCTCCCCTCTAAGCATGGCCCCACCCCAGGCCATATCAGGGAACCCTATATTAACCTGTGCACTGCAAGCCAGCAGTGCTGATCAACCACTGTGTGTTAGCCTCTATGTGTACTTGCTGTGTTTCCTACATCTGATTTCTGTTACCGACTTTGGCCTGTTCCCGACCATCCCTGTTTGCCTGTGACCCTGATGTTCCAGCCAGCTCCCTCCTTCCTCTTCTCCTGTAGTCTACCGTGAGCGTGAGCTGTGAGACCCTGGAGGCCGCGACCTGGAGCCAGACTGCAGCGCAGTCCATCCTCACCACTAGAGGCTCTGGTGAACACCTGCTGGCTCTTAGACTCCGCGCCCTGGGGAATCTATGCTCTAGCTCCCAGTGGGATCTGTGTCAGTGATCCAGTAGACCTGATTCCTGAACCTCCCAGGGTACAATCCGCAGCAGTCACCCATAGGGTTCACTACCTTGCGGTGCACTCCTGATCCCAACGGTGTGCATCTGTCACCCAGCCTCTAGGTGACCTGACACTACACATATTATAACCAACAGAGATTTGTAAATTACACTAAAAAATGCCCTCCAGGGAATTGCTGACCAGTTAGCCCCCACTTCCTACATGACATTCCAGGACCGGATGGCCTTAGACATGGTGCTAGCTGGGAAAGGAGGTGTTTTGTAAAATCATAGGAAAAAACGGGAACCTGTTGTACATACATTTCTGATAATACTGGCCCAAATGGTAAGGTTACTCTAGCTATAAAGAAATTAGAAGATCTGTCATTGGAGTTGAAGAAGAACTCAGGTATCACAGACCCATGGGATCAATACTTCAGCTGGATGAGTGGGTGGCAGAAGGTGCTCGCCCAGATACGGGTAAGGGTATTAATAATCCTGGTTCTTTTAGCCCTGATTGTATGCTGTATTCTACCTTTCGTAAAAAGTTAATGAGCAAGGCTGTAGACAATAGCACACCTACATTTCTCCACCAAGAAGAAGAGGACCTCCTTATGATGGAAGATGACAAACCCTTCACTCCTCTACAGTCACTCCCTGTCCATAATCTCACAATCCTATAGGGTTTTAGGGATAGATAGCGCCTGACTGCACCTCTCCAGCTGTATCGAGGAGGGAAGTGAACAGTTGCTGCCCAATTCTATATACAGCCTAAAAGAGTTGCTGAGGAGAAGGGCCAGGCTAAAAAGTAGGACCTTTAGTATTAGGGACAGAAAAGAGAAAATAGTCATTTTAGGGGGGATTGTGAAGGAATGTGATGTAGATAATAATAATAGTAATCTGAAAATGTCTATTTTCTTATGTGCATACATATTTTTCTCCTTACTCATTATATAGGAACAGAGCAAATCTGTATACTTATATAATGAGTAAGGAGAAAAATATGTATGCACATAAGAAAATAGACATTTTCAGATTACTATTATTATTATCTACATCACATTCCTTCACAATCCCCCCTAAAATGACTATTTTCTCTTTTCTGTCCCTAATACTAAAGGTCCTACTTTTTAGCCTGGCCCTTCTCCTCAGCAACTCTTTTAGGCTGTATATAGAATTGGGCAGCAACTGTTCACTTCCCTCCTCGATACAGCTGGAGAGGTGCAGTCAGGCGCTATCTGTCCCTATAACCCTATAGGATTGTGAGATTATGGACAGGGAGTGACTGTAGAGGAGTGAAGGGTTTGTCATCTTCCATCATAAGGAGGTCCTCTTCTTCTTGGTGGAGAAATGTAGGTGTGCTATTGTCTACAGCCTTGCTCATTAACTTTTTACGAAAGGTAGAATACAGCATACAATCAGGGCTAAAAGAACCAGGATTATTAATACCCTTACCCGTATCTGGGCGAGCACCTTCTGCCACCCACTCATCCAGCTGAAGTATTGATCCCATGGGTCTGTGATACCTGAGTTCTTCTTCAACTCCAATGACAGATCTTCTAATTTCTTTATAGCTAGAGTAACCTTACCATTTGGGCCAGTATTATCAGAAATGTATGTACAACAGGTTCCCGTTTTTTCCTATGATTTTACAAAACACCTCCTTTCCCAGCTAGCACCATGTCTAAGGCCATCCGGTCCTGGAATGTCATGTAGGAAGTGGGGGCTAACTGGTCAGCAATTCCCTGGAGGGCATTTTTTAGTGTAATTTACAAATCTCTGTTGGTTATAATATGTGTAGTGTCAGGTCACCTAGAGGCTGGGTGACAGATGCACACCGTTGGGATCAGGAGTGCACCGCAAGGTAGTGAACCCTATGGGTGACTGCTGCGGATTGTACCCTGGGAGGTTCAGGAATCAGGTCTACTGGATCACTGACACAGATCCCACTGGGAGCTAGAGCATAGATTCCCCAGGGCGCGGAGTCTAAGAGCCAGCAGGTGTTCACCAGAGCCTCTAGTGGTGAGGATGGACTGCGCTGCAGTCTGGCTCCAGGTCGCGGCCCCCAGGGTCTCACAGCTCACGCTCACGGTAGACTACAGGAGAAGAGGAAGGAGGGAGCTGGCTGGAACATCAGGGTCACAGGCAAACAGGGATGGTCGGGAACAGGCCAAAGTCGGTAACAGAAATCAGATGTAGGAAACACAGCAAGTACACATAGAGGCTAACACACAGTGGTTGATCAGCACTGCTGGCTTGCAGTGCACAGGTTAATATAGGGTTCCCTGATATGGCCTGGGGTGGGGCCATGCTTAGAGGGGAGGTTACAAAAGCAGTCAGGTGAGGGTCAGCTGGTCTCTAGGGATGAACACATGGAGACAGGTATGCTGATCGACAAACTCTTTTGCATAACCATGACATGTAGTTAATTCAATCTACATTCTTGCTGACAGTTGTTATGGGGATCAAAGACTCAAAACCAGCTTTTACCTGATCCCTGGCTTTAAACTCATCAGGGACCCCCCTTGTAACCCCTATGACATGTATGTATACATGAGGATCAAAGCTTCCGGAGAGAGCTGCTCGCTTCCTCCTCTGACTGTGTGCTGGGTCAGTGCATGTATCAGGGGTATCTTTGGTTAGGATATGGGGCTTTCTATTTTCATTTTTTTTTTTGTCTAATGCACTCTGTGGTCGCCCATTCTGGCCCTGTGTTCCAACCCACTGGCCCCCACAGAAACCACAACTCTGTCCCCAGTAACTGTCTGTGTGGCATACATATATGTCCTTACCGTCAGGGATATCACTGTACCAATGGCATCACCATGAAGGGTCAAACGGACAAGGTACTATGTCACAGTAATCTAAGGTAAAGGTGGTCACATGTGTACCTGAAGAGTTACACCAAAACGTAATTATGTTATCATTTTTGTGATGGCCACCTCCTGGGCCCCTCCCCCCTAGATCAAACAGAAAAAGGATATGCAGCACCCGAAAACACGTTCTCCTGCAGTGATAAGCGTGCATTCAGGTGTTCTTCCTGGCCAACTTGACTGAGGTGGCTGTGGTCAGCAAAACTTGGAATGGACCATCATAACTTGGCTCAAGTATCTCCAGACAGTAGTTGGTGTGTTCCTGTATCTAATTCAGGATCTGGAATGGAAGAAAACACCTGGACATGCATTCAGGTTAATTCTCGTGATAATGTGGTTACATAATTAGTCAACACATCAGACTGTAACTGTAACTGTTGTAGAAAGTAACAACCAAGTCTGGGAGCTGAACCAAACAAAATTTCATAAGGAGATAGGGCATGTTTCCCCCGGGGGTGTGTCTGACACTGAACAGGGCAATGGGCTAACTGTCTGGCCAACTCAAGTTAGTCTCTTCGGCCATCTTTAATATCCTGTTTTTAGTGTCCCATTCATCCTTTCTACCTTCCAGCTACTTTGAGGGTGGTATGGGATGTGTAGTGCCAACTGAACCCCCAGTGCTGCCTAAATCTCTTTAGTAAGGGTTGTTGTTAGGGCTGGTCCCTGATCTCTCAATATCACCTCTGGGACCCCAAATCTACATACTATCTCACTCAGTAGTTTCTTAGCTGTGGTCCTGGCAGTCATGACCACTTCCACTAGGGCGTATTCGAATCTGCCACTTCTTGGCACTTGAGAATGATCAATTTGCATCCTCTGGAATGGGGTATAGGGCTTTTGCCAGGTGCTTCTTCTGTGCTTCTTCTGTGCTTCTTCTGTGCAGCCTGGGTTACATTTGGTGCAGATAATGCATGATCTGCAGAAGCTGTCGGTCAGTGGAGTAACTCTTGGTGCAACACTTGTTGATAAGAGAGTTCATAAAAGTCTTTGTCAAGTGGGCAGCTCCATGTGCCCATTGCACCACGGCTGGGTACATACTCCTGGGTAGACAAGGCTTCTTGTTGCACTCGAATAGTCCATTTCTGAGAGTTGCTCCTCTCCATTTCCAGCTTTCCTTCTTATCCGCACTTGTTGTTTCCTGTAGTTCTTTTAGATAAACTCTGTCCACTGGGAAAGTCTGTAAGGTAAGCACGGGGTGGTCTTCTTCTACCACCCTGCTGTCCACTTCCCGTGGACCACCAGCTGTCTGTTTGGCAGCTGAATTGGCTAGATGATTGCCTTAAGCTTCCTTTGAGTTCATTTTGTCGTGTGCTTTTACTCAGAATAGCCACTTGGGTTGTGAGAAGCAAGGCATCAATCAAGTTTTCATAGGTGTTCCTGCAGTCGTCAGGAATCCTCTGTCCTAGATAACACTATAATGATGGGCAATGCTGAAAGCATATCTTGAGTCCATATGAATGTTGGCTCTTTTTCCCTCTGCCCATTTACATGCTGTAGTAAGTGCTTACAGCTCTGCCTCCTGTGTAGACATCACCGGTGGTAAGGCTTCAGCTTGTAGAACAGTGTTTTCAGTGGTGACCGCGTGTCCTGTGTGGTCATGGGGTGACAAGCCAAGACTCTACTCCTCCTCCTTTTCCCCCCTCGAGAAGTGGAAGACGGGTGGTAGGGTTCAGTGTTTGACAACTTAATAGAGTAATGCTGTCCAGTAGGAGGGAACACAGGAGTCTCAAGTGTCTGGTAGTGGACAAGTGTTTCGGCTGGATCTTGGTTGAATATGGCAACAACGTCATGGGGAGCAAGCAGAACGAGGCAGTGTCCGAGGACCAAGTTCAAAGTTTTGTCAAGCAAGGCTTGTGTAGCAAATCCAGCTCGCAGACACAATAGGCCTCCTCTTGCTACCGCATCCAGCCGACAGGAATAATATCCTATGGGGCGTAGGCTGATGCCGTGTGATTGGGTGAGTACACCTGCAGCATGTCCCAGACGTTCGGATACAAAGAGCTTGAGCGTTTTGTCGTAGGCTGGGAGCCCTAGCGCCTGAGATGGCACACTTGAGGGCCTCAAACTTAGATATTTCTTCAGAAGACATCTGGAAGGGTCTGATTGCAGAGCATCAGTAGGAAGGCTTCTGGAATCCATGCTCTGCACTAGGAAATTAGTCCAAGGAAAATGACAGGTGTTGAGCACCACTGCAATTTGGGCTTTGAGGCTCTGCAGCCCTGGTTGGCAAGATAGCACAACAGGCTTTCTGAGGTGACTTCAACAGGGGGTAAGTCCGCTGCACAAAGGAGAAGGTCATCAACATGTTGGAAGAGAATCACTTCCGGGTGTTCCTCTTGTCATATGTTAAGGATGATAGCCATAGCTTTTGCAAACTGGCTTGGAAAGTTCTGTGCCCCTTGTGGCACAACTGTTTAGGTATGTTGCCGTTTCTTTCCGTGGATGAATGCGAAAAGGTACCAGCAGGAGGGGTGAGGGTGGACACTGAAGAAACCGTTTGTAAGGTCCACCTCTGTGAGGTACTTTGCAGTCAAAGGCATCCACAGTAGGTACCTGGTTCTCTTTTTAGGATTCTCTTCTTGGGGTTATTGTGGTTTCTGGGGCAATGAAGCGCCCTCTTTTAGCTTGACTGAAACTGGTGGCACCATTAAGTTACTGTTGTCTTCCGGTCCTGTGGACCATAGGCACGCAGGGATTCTGTCAAGTACTTCCTGCAGTATTGAACTTGAAGTTTTTGCTTCATTAAGTGTCATCATTAAGTGTCATCAGGAGAGGCAGAGAACACAAAGCAGATGAGTCTTCTAAAGATAGGGGAGTATGTAACTTCACCCCCCCTTCAGGCGTGTCCTGATTGAGGCCTGTAGTCCGGACAACACATCAGCTCCTAGTAGATTCAAGGGACATGTAGAGGACACCACAAATCTGGCAAGCTAATCAGGAAGTGGAAAGGAAAGAATTATTAGGCAGGTTCACCGCCCTCAACACACTTTTGGCTGCACCCCTGTCAATGAGGAAAGTGGTAGGTTTTTCGTCTTGGACATCTTGGGGCTCTGCATTCTTTTCTGAAGTGACCCCGTTTCCCACAGTTGTAACAGGTGATCCTTTCCCTGGTATTAAGCAGTGGTGGTGGACTAGTGTAGGCTGGATCTTCGTCATGGGTTACCATGAGGGGCGTTGGTTTTTTACCTTTTTGATTTTCTATACCTCTGGCCACCAACAATAAATCAGACATTTTCATTGAACGGTATTCAGGGCGGGCCACCATCAGGCCTTTTCTGATATCCTCCCTGAGCCCTGAAACAAAAGCAGTTGATAACATGTGTGTGTGTGTGCCTTTATGAGTCTAGCATGATACTTCTTCACAGACTCCCCTTTATCTTGGGTAATATCTTGGATTGTGGTCTTCTGATCCGTCAACTTCTCCTTTGCCCAGTCGTGGAGTTGTGCACAGTACTCCACGCCTGAGGTGTAGGAAGTGGCACTTGTCAGGCAGGCATCATTGAAGGCCATCTGCATGACTGGCCAAAAGACATATCCTGCTTTGATTTGGCATAGGCTGATCAAGTCTCTCCAGGCAGCTGAGTAAGTTTCTTGTATCTGCACTATCCTGTGGTAGAAGGGAATTGGCTGCTTCTCTGGGTCAGGCAGACTTGTCACTAAGGCCACTGTTTGTGATAGAGTAAAAGCAACATACATCACTGGTGCCCCTTCTGGTAACCGATACTGTTGTTGGGGCAGGGGCTGACAAGAGGCACTGTTCTTTACGGTTGCCAGCATGTGTTTGAGATCCTCTCAGAACTGAGAGTCTGGAGCCGGATTGGGGGTTAAATCAGTGGGTGGCCTTGCTGCCTGCTGTCGGGCTTCCCACTCAGATGCTTCTTCATCATTAACATATCCGGCCTGGGAATGTGATGCTCCCGTATTGGGGAAGACAGGTGTGTGGTATGAACCATCTTGGTTTAAAACAGGGAGGGCTGGGTACAGGCTGTTTAAGCTTACTGGGTGTACCAAGATGGCCGCCGGCAGGAAGTGCACTGGACTGGGTAGAAAGTGAAGGCATGGGTGCACTAAGATGGCCGCCGGGCTGAGTTGTCACAGTGGGTTGTGCTTGGGTAGTGAGAAAGGAGTGGTTGTTAGACGGAGGGCAGTGCTGTCCCTCCCCTCCTTTGTTTAAAGTTCCAACATATCATCAGCTCTGTGATACACATACATAATACAATCGCCATCTTTCTTAACTTCCTTTATCCAATTTTCTTTATCACACAGGATTTTTCTCCCTGTCTCTTCAGCAACATAACTTTCGCCATTTCTTTCAACTTTGTTAACTATTTCAACATCTTCTTTGCAATATCACTTTCTTTTCCTTTTTTAAAAGAGAAAAATCACTTTCTTTTTTTCTCTCGTACAACCAAGGGGTTAATATTTTTCTCAGCGTTCTTATCAGCAAATTCCTTCGGTGTGGGCACATAAGACTAATGTACAGTTAATCTCAGAACAAGAACAAACACATCAGGGGTAGTGAGGAGCAACGGCCCGCGACCCAACAGATCCCCCGGGCAGCCCCCCTCCCCCTCTCGTGTATATCAAACAATAAACCACAAATACAATCACGACAGGACATTACACCTGCCACTCTTCGAACTGCAAAATTTCAGCAGGCTAAAATAACCGCAAAGGCAGACCACCCTGCAAAATAAACACGTTTATAGACGTTTGCCACAAGGGAAACAATCTCATGCCAGAGGCCAAAAGCTCATCTGGAGATGAGACTACCCATTCACACATGTAGCACTTCAGGCTGCAAAGCCAGCAGCTGAAATACCCCTCAAAGGTTCGTCGAACCTAGAGTAACAAGTCTATAACGTTTGCTACACGGGAAACAATCTCATGCCAGAGGCCGAAAGCTCATCTGGAGATGAGACTACCCATTCACACATGTAGCACCCTTAGACTGCTGAGTTTCGTAGCCCAAAGAATGGCAGACAGTGAACAAAGAATACAGTCAGCAGAAACCCATCAGCAGGTTCGTTAAAACAACCTCAGGCGAGGAAATACCTGCCTCTAAGACAGTCTCAGCATACCGACAGAATCCAGCCGTCAACCGAAAGATAAGAGAGTCGTACAGTGGTAAGAATATCAATCAAACTTACCGGTACTGTTAGGGCTGCGCAAGACCCCCTCTGTTATCTTTCAATTAACGCCCGAATGCTTGTCGCGGTATAACTTCGACCGTAGCCTGAGGTCCCGGGTTTCGGCACCATCTGTTATGGAAATGATTTAAGCTCCAATCGAGCTCAAGGTTATCTGCTGCTGTCTCTAATTTGAAAAGTGTGGATATGCATGCATATAAAAGTAAACACTCTGAGACACGCTCAGAATTGCTAACTCATTACACTTCTGATTTATTCAAGGCGGTGTTAATGTTTTATACACACAAATACGTCATTGCTATGTTAGTCTAATAGGTACATCTCATTGGTTAAGATAGAAAAAGAAGATGGAGAATTTTCATAACGAGGTTTGGCTCTCTCTGGTCTTATCTCCAGTTCCGCGTTCTTTTGATGTGTGGGATGCAGGGGGTACACGCCATCTTGAGAAAATATAGGAACAGAGCAAATCTGTATACTTATATAATGAGTAAGGAGAAAAATATGTATGCACATAAGAAAATAGACATTTTCAGATTACTATTATTATTATCTACATCACATTCCTTCACACTTGCAAACGGAAGGAGACAACAGGAAGTGAGATGAAATCTACCCCTAGGAAGGGAAATTCTCTCCTGTAAGAGTTAATATGGGAAAAACTTTTCTTCTATTCCACTGATGCTTTATCACCAATCCTTGTTTCACTAAAAAACCCAAATTGTCAAAAAACATTTGTCATTGGGACAAAAAGTGAGGTGAAATCTTCTGAAGAGGAGCAAAGACAGCAAAACAAATGTCACAGGGGTGATAACCCTTCCCTATGTTTTCCAAAAAGCTTAAAAATAGATTTTTTGGCTGGAGCTAAACACGTTAAAATGTACCCGTTCAAAATTACAAACAGATTCTACTTAACAACAAACCTACAGTGCCTGTCTTGTTTGCACCGCCTGTATACTGCTGTTCAGAGTATATAGGGCCTGGTGGCCCCACACCTTTCCTTATTTTAATTTGGGTGCGGGGTTCCCCTCAATATCCATACAAGACCCAAAGGGCCTGGTAATGGACTGGGGGGTACCCATGCCGTTTGTCTCACTGATTTTCATCCATATTGCCAGGACCGGACATTACATTAAACCCGCAAGCAGTTTTAAATGACTTTTATTACTTTAGAAATGACATTTTGTGCAGGGACTGTTCTAAACACGGGAAACACGCGTCACTTTACAGGCATACTATAGACACCCCCCAGGTACGATATTTAAAGGAATATTTCACTTTTTTTTTTTACTTTAAGCATCATTAAAATCACTGCTCCCGAAAAAACGGCCGTTTTTAAAAGTTTTTTTGCATTGATACATGTCCCCTGGGGCAGGACCCGGGTCCCCAAACCCTTTTTAGGACAATACCATGCAAATTAGCCTTTAAAATGAGCACTTTTGATTTCGAACGTTCGAGTCGCATAGACGTCAATGGGGTTCTAACGTTCGTGCGAACTTTCGGTCTGTTCGCAGGTTCTGGGGGGTGTTCGGCTCATCCCTAGCGCTGATCCTCCTCACTACTAATTGCTGATCTAAGTTACCAACGATATCATTTCCATATCATTCCCCACCATACAATAAATCCTAAATATTCACATTTGTAAAAGACATATGAAGATAAAACACGGGATACAACACTAGAAAAAGTGCCCCTCCACCGCCAGTGATGGTTCTAATGCCCCTCCCCCCAGAACCCTGAGGAGCTCTGGGCCAATCACACGTTATTCTATCACCAAATCAGCGTTTCTTCATCCAAAGATATATTCTCCCCTCAATGGATTTCCACCAATCACCCAACAAGGAAATGACGAGGTCACATGGTACAACGCGCTTTTATGAATAAGCTCCTCCCACAATCGATATGAAGCTCCTCCCACATTCCAGTGCCCAGACCGGCACCATCAGCAGATTTCCATCCCATAATATCCTTCAAGCACCGCCCCTCCCCCCACCATCTTCCCTCTCTATACAAACTCTTCTCTTTTCTCTCTTTGTAATAAAATGACATTTAAATATAAAACGGTCCAATGAGGAACGGCTTGTCTTTGGCAGACGAAGATCTTCCCAGCAGTCCAGCTTCATCCACATGTTACATTGTACAGAAACATACAACAAGAAGCTGCAGTCCCACCACAAGTTACAGGAATGAAGTGCTTGGCTCTTCTGCCTGGCAGCACCGGGGTCGTCAATTCCCAACCACAGCGCCCCCTGCCTGGAGTTTACATGTTCTCCCTGCGCCTGCGTGGGTTTCCTCCCACACTACAAAGACATGCTGGGAGGTAGATTGGCCCTAGTATGTGTATGAATGTGAGTTAGAGAGATTAGATTGTAAGCTACTTGGGGGACTGATCATTATCACATGGCCTACCTGTTGGATTGGCTCTGCAGACTCCTCCCCTCCCCCGATACCTGCAGCTTTCCTGCCAATCCCCTGGACAGGTTTGTTGGTGGCGGAGGGTCCTCTGGGCTTGTACGGCCCTCTGTGGAGACACCAATTACACAGCGAGACCCTTTATCTCCATAGCAACAGTGAGACCCACCCCCATAACCCAGAAATTGTGGGGAGCCCCCTCTAAAAATGTGCCCCTCCCCCCAATAACACTAACAATAAAAACATTTTCCTTTATATATAATTTAACATATGGGGGAGAAATGGGGAAAAATGATTTGGCAGTTAAAGGGTTAAAATGTGTGTGGGGGGGGAGGAGGGGAAGGGGAGGGGTTACTTGGTTTGACAGTTAAAGGGTTGAAACAAATGAACAATATAGTTTGGTAGTGAAAGGGTTAAAAACTGAAAGAATTTGGCAGTTGAAGAGAATTAATCTCCCTAAAGAGGGCGCAGACAGAAATAAAAACCTGACAGGGGTTCTAATCCCTCTCCACTCCATCCAACACTAACAATAAAAAAAAACTGATTTTTCTTTAGTTATACTTTAACATATGGGCAAGAAATGTGAAAAACACATTGGTTTTGGCGGTGAAAGGGTTAAAAATGGGGAGGGTTAAAAAAAAAAGAAGTTGATTTGGCGCTGAAAGGGTTAAAAAATAAAAACTTAAAAAAAATCTTTGTTTTTTTTAAAGAAAGGGTTAAAAATGAAAAAAAACTATAGTTTGGCAGTGAAAGGGTTGAAAATGGAGAAATAATTGGTGTATAATAATGATAAAATAAAAGAAAAGATTTGATGGGGGATTTCTAAGGCTCCATTCACAATGTTATCATAAGAATAGAGATCTTTATTTCAGCCATGGGACTGTAAGGGTTAAATCTCATTCACAATAACATGTTCTTCCAGGAGCCGTATATCCCTATTAGATCCGTATACTGATCCTACAGGCTGAATTCACAAAGCTCACAAATAAGGACGTGGCTCCTTTAAAAAAAATCGTCAGTTATTTTTCAAAAAAAAAAAAAAGGTCACCTGACTGCACTCTGCGATCTGATTGGTCCCTCTGCCTATGATGTCATAGGCTGAGTCTCTATATAGCCAGATGCAGGTCAGTGAGCTCTCAGAAGCTCAGAGATCACTGACCAGTGAAGAGACGCTTCTTATCTCTCCTGAGATATTTCTTGCGATTTTATTGGATTTGATTTAGTTCGATTCAATTTCATTGCGATTTCTATTGTCATACATTTAAAGCGAGTTTCCTAATAATGAACCGATTTAAATGTAATCGGCTTCTTTCTCTGAAAAACACCAAAGAGAAAGCCAGCAAAGGAGGGGCAATGGTAGGAGGCATCAGTGACCAGCCTGCAGATACCCCAACCAAAAAGCCCCCCAAAATGAAGAAGTTTCTGCGCGGCTGTTTCAGGGCCGTTGTTGGATGTTTCGGTTCCGGCTGTAAAGCCAATGGACATCACCGAGATACAGACACCAAAATTGGTAAGTGTTATGGATAGTGATAGATACAAAAAGTACTCTGGATAAGTCACCTACACTCATCGATCACCTTCATCCCAAAATGATTTGTTTTCATAGAATTATAGAACAGAAGAGATATTAAAGTGATTGATAAGCCACAATCTGATCTTTATATCATCTCCTCTGTCCGATAAAAATCTGCATCCTCATGCCTGTGCGTTATTTATAAATAAAACGCTTTCTACTTGTATTAAAGAGGAAGGAATCCCATCGATTTAACAGTTTCAAAAAACATTTCTATTTCTGGCATGTTGGGAATGCTAACTGTCACATTGGTTGTGCTCTCAACCAAACTGTCAAACCATCCAATGGCTGGTGTCATAACGGATCACATGTGCAGCATTATGGCAGTTGAAGATTAAACAGAGGCCAAGATGACATAACACATATACAAAGTTGCCAACATTTAAAAAAAAAAAGAATTCCAGCTTTATATTGCTGTCCAGTGCAGTGCTCTGTCTGCACTCCAAAGGCATTGAATAGACCCTTTATGCCCCTCCCCCCTGCTGAACAAGTGGGGCCCCAGTAAGTTGCTGTAAAGCACCTCCAACAGACAGTATCTATTTCAGCATTTGCCTGGATATCTGCCTTAACCCCGCCCACACTTGGTGATTTGGAATGGTTGGCAGAAGTGCTGTGATTCTGCCTGCGATTCCAAATCATGGGAAAACGTGCAGCAAGAATTCAGATTACATTATTCTTAATGTCACCCCAAACATGGCAAGATCTTGTCACCATTGTCACATGACAGAATCGCATGGCAATCCATCCAAAACATGCAGGGGACTATTCCTTCACTTTGGGGTGCGGAGTAATCGGCAATGCAGTGGTTCCCGGTCCTCTTCTATATCAATCCACCGCAACAATTCGAGGGATTACAATAAAAGAGGCCGGGTGTTTATTAATAAGAAACAGAAGCACTGCAGATTACTCCCCGCACCCGGAAGTGAGGAATCACTCCCCTTTCTGACTCTATTCATTTTAGAGGGTCGGCATAACAGCCAGGCAACCAGAATTTTCATATGAAGGCCACCATTACTTATCCCTGTGTCCCTGTCATATCGGGTTTATTGTCGCTGACACTGGAATTTTGAACTTTTCTCTCTATAATTTGATGTATAAAAATATATGAAATGTAGATGAAGGCGCTAAATCTGATTCTTCTTTTTTATTGCAGATGTACGCGGTATTTACTGCAGACACAGCTCACAAGGCAGGACTACCCCAGTGAGCGAGACAGAATATGAAAGCTACATTGAGAATCCACCAGCATGTGACATTCAGACGGAGACACCCCCAGCATGTGACGTTCACATGGAGACTCCACCAGCATGTGACGTTCACACAGGGCACGATATGAATGTAACAACACAGGTTGCTACACTGGTGGTGGTTGCCACTCCAGCAACCGAAGAGTCTTCCTGTCAGCCCTCCCAGGAATCCAGTACATCTGTACCAACACAGGACGACACTACACTGGTGGCGGCTTCCACTGCAGTAACCGGAGGGTCTTCTAATCAGTCCTCCCAGGCATTTGATATGGCTGTAACACAGGTCCCTACACTGGTGGCGGTTGCCACTCCAGCAACCGAAGAGTCTTCCCATCAGCCCTCTATTTCTATTTCTACAGCTTCTGAATCACAAACTATCAATGTAGCTGGAAAGACAAGACAATTGGCTGTTCCTAGAAGAAGACTTAATAAAAAGTCTGAGGAATCCTCCCAGGGACCAGGTACAGCTGTACCAACACAGGTTCCTACACTGGTGGCATCTGCCACTCCAGTAACCCGAGGGTCTTCCCATCAGCCCTCCATTTTCGGAGCTTCTGAATCACAAACTATCAACGTAGCTGGACAAACAAGACAATTGGCTGTTCCTAGAAGAAGAATTAACAAAAAGTCTGAGGAACCCTCCCAGGGACCAGATACGACTGTGCCAACACAGGTTTCTACACTGGTGGCGTCTGCTACTCCAGTAACCAGAGAGTCTTCCCATCAGCCCTCCATTTTCGTTTTTGGAGCTTCTGAATTGCCAACTATTAATGTAGCTGGACAGACAAGACAATTGGCTGTTCCTAGAAGAAGACTCAACAAAAAGTCTAAGGAACCCTCCCAGGGACCAGGTACGACTGTACCAACACAGGTCCCTACACTGGTGGCGTCTGCCACTCCAGTAACCAGAGGGTCTTCCCTTCAACCCTCCATTTTCGGAGCTTCTGAATCACCAACTATTAATGTAGCTGGAAAGAAAAGACAATTGGCTGTTCCTAAAAGAAGACTTAATAAAAAGTCTGAGGAACCCTCCCAAGGACCAGGTACAGCTGTACCAAAACAGGTTCCTACACTGGTGGCATCTGCCACTCCAGTAACCGAAGGGTCTTCCCATCAACCCTCCATTTTCGTTTTTGGAGCTTCTGAATTGCCAACTATTAATGTAGCTGGACAGACAAAACAATTGGCTGTTCCTAGAAGAAGACTCAACAAAAAGTCTGAGGAACCCTCCCAGGGACCAGGTACGACTGTACCAACACAGGTCCCTACACTGGTGGCGTCTGCCACTTCAGTAACCGGAGGGTCTTCCCATCAGCCCTCCATTTTTGGAGCTTCTGAATCACCAACTATTAATGTAGCTGGAAAGACAAGACAATTGGCTGTTCCTAGAAGAAGACTCAACAAAAAGTCTGAGGAACCTTCCCAGGGACCAGGTACAGCTGTACCAACACAGGTTCCTACGCTGGTGGCGGCTTCCACTCCAGTAACTGGAGGGACTTCCCATGAGCACTTGATTTCCCTTTGTGCAGCTTTTGAATCACTATCAATATAGTTGGACACGCAGGATAATTGGCTGTTCCTAGAAGAAGACTCAACAAAAAGTCTGAGGAACCCTCCCAGGGACCAGGTACAACAGTACCAACACAGGTTCCTACACTGGTGGCGGCTGCCACTCCAGTTACTGGAGGGACTTCCCATCAGCCCTCTATTTCCCTTTCTGCAGCTTCTGTAGAAGCTTTAAGGTTAAGCTTTAAGGTTAATAAAAAATATCACATTCTAACAGGAAAGGTAGAACAAGGGGGAGGGGGAGAATGGAAGAGGGAGGACAAGAGGGGGAGGGGGGAGGTTGGGGGAAAGGAAGGGGTGTAGGGGTTCCCCCCAACCCTCACCCCCTTTTTTCTCCAACCAACCCCCCCTTTCCTCTCTCTCTCCCTCTTCCATACTCCCCCTCCCCCTTGTTCTACCTTTCCCTTTAGAATGTGATATTTTTAATTAACCTTAAAGTTTAATATCAACATTTGGACAAGCAAGACAATTGGCTGTTCCTAGAAGAAGACTTAATAAAAAGTCTGAGGAACCCTCCCATGGACCAGGTACAGCTGTACCACCACAGGTTCCTACACTGGTGGCGTCTGCCACTCCAGTAACCGGAGGGTCTTCCCATCAGCCCTCCATTTTCATTTTTGGAACTTCTGAATTGCCAACTATTAATGTAGCTGGAAAGATAAGACAATTGGCTGTTCCTAGAAGAAGACTCAACAAAAAGTCTGAGGAACCCTCCCAGGGACCAGGTACGACAGTACCAACACATGTTCCTACACTGGTGGCGGCTGCCACTCCAGTTACTGGAAGTACTTCCCATCAGCCCTCTATTTCCCTTTCTGCAGCTTCTGTAGAAGCTTTAAGGTTAAGCTTTAAGGGTAATCAAATATATCACATTCTAACGGGAAAGGTAGAACAAGGGGAGAGGGGAGTATGGAAGAGGGAGAGAGGGAGGAAAAGAGAGGGGGAGTTGGGGGAAAGGAAGGGGTGTAGGGGTTCCCCCCAACCCTCACCCCCTTTTTCCTCCAACCCCGCCCCCCTCCTTTCCTCCCTCTCTCCCTTTTCCATACTCCCTCTCCCCCTTGTTCTACCTTTCCCTTTAGAATGTGATATTTTTGATTAACCTTAAAGCTTAATGTCTACATTTGGCAACTCTTGGATATGAGACAGTTTTTGGAAGACTTGGTTCAGTTCCCCCCAGGCCTAGCAGGCTGTTTACCACCAACATCTCAGGCACTTTTTTTCACAGGTGATTATGTTTGATTGATGTATTGTCGATCTACATTAAGTAATTGTTTATATTGTGAAGTTTGGAGGCCAGTAGGCTTTTGAGGCATGTGTTGGACCGGCTATGAGGGGAGGTTGAAGGCCGGTATGTTTTTGAGGCGTGTGTCCTCCCACCTCTGGAACTCTTTTTGTCTTCAGAGGTGGGAGAAGTATTTCTGGCTTTCTTTAGACTTTCTTTGCTGGAGAAATGAGAACTCTTCCCACCAGTGAGGTCCTTTATGGAGAAGTCCAAGGCCTCACTCACACGGGTTGTATGAATCTGCACCCTGTGTGGGGGCTGTGTTTTCCCCCAAAAGGACATCCATGCGGGTGCTGTTGCACGGACGCACCCTGGGTGCATTCGGGCCGTGCACCGGCACCCACACAGATGTCACCTTGGGTACAGCCGCTGCACCCCAGTTGACAACAATGGGACTGCCTACATGGGATGCTGGGAACACCTGTGCATCCCCATTCTGGTAAACACGGCCCTCCTATGGGGTACGGATTCATACCCTCCATGTGAATAAGACCTAAGTGTGAATGGAATAAGTAGCTCCATTGTGTTGCTAATTTGCGGACCACTGTACCCCTCTTTATTGTTATTTGGGTGCGTTTTATTATAGGAGTGTTATGTATTGTAGATTAGGATAAGTTTGTATATGTTGTGGAGGTGTGCGTTATTCTTTGGGTGTGTTTTGAGGTGTTAGATATATAGATTGTAGTTTAGGATAAGTTTGGATTTCTTCTGGAGGTGTTTTGAGTGGACATAATTGATGAACTCCGTTTAGCGGGGGTGGGCCTTAGAGAACAGAGGCCGCATACAGGCAGCACAGAGGCTTAGGGGTTAGCCTTGCAGCACTGGGGTCCATGGTTCAAATCCTGACCAGGACACTATCTGCATGGAGTTTGCATGTTCTCCCTGTGCTTGCGTGGGTTTCCTCTGGGTACTCCGGTTTCCTCCCACACTACAAAGACATGCTACCTCGCGTTGGTGGTGCAGTGGTGAGCATAGCTGCCTTTCAAGCAGCTGACCCGGGTTCGATTCCCGGCCAACGCCTTCTCCAATACTTGGAGTCCTCAGAGAGAAAAGCGCTATACAAGGGTGGAATGAAGCGAATGTGTGGAATGTTTGAGGAAGAAAATGTTCCCCCAACATGAATAATACACCCATACCCCCCCAACATGAATATTACACCCATGCCCCCCAACATGAATAATACACCCATACCCCCCCAACATGAATAATACACCCATACCCCCCCAACATGAATAATACACCCATACTCCCCCAACATGAATATTACACCCATACTCCCCCAACATGAATATTACACCCATACCCCCCCAACATGAATATTACACCCATACCCCCCCAACATGAATAATACACCCATACCCCCCCAACATGAATATTACACCCATACCCCCCCAACATGAATAATACACCCATACCCCCCCAACATGAATAATACACCCATACTCCCCCAACATGAATATTACACCCATACCCCCCAACATGAATATTACACCCATACTCCCCAACATGAATAATACACCCATACCCCCCCAACATGAATAATACACCCATACCCCCCCAACATGAATAATACACCCATACCCCCCCAACATGAATAATACACCCATACTCCCCCAACATGAATATTACACCCATACCCCCCCAACATGAATATTACACCCATACCCCCCCAACATGAATAATACACCCATACCCCCCCAACATGAATATTACACCCATACCCCCCCAACATGAATAATACACCCATACCCCCCCAACATGAATATTACACCCATACCCCCCAACATGAATAATACACCCATACCCCCCTCCCTCCCAGCATGAATATTATACCCATACTCCCCCCCCCAGCAGGAATATTACACCCCTACCCCCAGCAGGAATATTACACCCATCCCCTCCCCAGCAGGAATATTACACCCATACTCCCCCCAGCAGGAATATTACACCGACACCCCCATCAGGAATATTACACCCATCCCCCCCCCCCCAGCAGGAATATTACACCCATACCCCCCCCCAGCAGGAATATTACACCCATACCCACCCAGCAGGAATATTACACCCATCCCCCCCCCAGCAGGAATATTACACCCATCCCCCCCAGCAGGAATATTTCACCCACCCCCCCCAGCAAGAATATTACACCCATACCCCCCCCCCCCCAGCAGGAATATTACACCCATACTCCCCCCAGCAGGAATATTTCACCCCCCCAGCAGGAATATTACACCCATACCCCCCCCCCAGCAGGAATATTACACCCACCCCCCCAGCAGGAATATTTCACCCCCCCCAGCAGGAATATTACACCCATACCCCCCCCCAGCAGGAATATTACACCCATACTCCCCCCCCAGCAGGAATATTACACCCATACTCCCCCCAGCAGGAATATTACACCCATACTCCCCCCAGCAGGAATATTACACCCATACTCCCCCCCCAGCAGGAGTATTACACCCACCCCCCCCCCCACCCAGCAGGAATATTACACCCATACTACCCCCCCAGCAGGAATATTACACCCATACTCCCCCCCAGCAGGAATATTTCACCCCCCCCCAGCAGGAATATTACACCCATACCCCCCCCCCCAGCAGGAATATTACACCCATACCCCCCCCCAGCAGGACTATTACACCCATCCCCCCCAGCAGGAATATTACACCCATACCTCCCCCCAGCAGGAATATTACACCCATACCCCCCCCCCCAGCAGGAATATTACACCCATACTCCCCCCCCAGCAGGAGTATTACACCCATCCCCCCCCACCCAGCAGGAATATTACACCCATACTCCCCCCCCAGCAGGAGTATTACACCCACCCACCCCCCACCCAGCAGGAATATTACACCCATCCCCCCCCCACCCAGCAGGAATATTACACCCATACTCCCCCCCCAGCAGGAATATTACACCCATCCCCCCCCCAGCAGGAATATTACACCCATACTCCCCCCCAGCAGGAATATTACACCCATCCCCCCCCAGCAGGAATATTACACCCATCCCCCCCCAGCAGGAATATTACACCCATACTCCCCCCCAGCAGGAATATTACACCCATACTCCCCCCAGCAGGAATATTTCACCCCCCCCCAGCAGGAATATTACACCCATACCCCCCCCCCCAGCAGGAATATTACACCCACCCCCCCAGCAGGAATATTTCACCCCCCCCCCAGCAGGAATATTACACCCATACTCCCCCCCCAGCAGGAATATTACACCCATACTCCCCCCCCAGCAGGAGTATTACACCCATCCCCCCCCACCCAGCAGGAATATTACACCCATCCCCCCCCACCCAGCAGGAATATTACACCCATACTCCCCCCCCAGCAGGAGTATTACACCCACCCCCCCCCCCACCCAGCAGGAATATTACACCCATACTCCCCCCCCAGCAGGAATATTACACCCATACCCCCCCCCAGCAGGAATATTACACCCATACTCCCCCCCAGCAGGAATATTTCACCCCCCCCAGCAGGAATATTACACCCATACCCCCCCCTAGCAGGAATATTACACCCATACTCCCCCCCAGCAGGAATATTACACCCATCCCCCCCCCAGCAGGAATATTACACCCATCCCCCCCCAGCAGGAATATTACACCCATACTCCCCCCAGCAGGAATATTACACCCATCCCCCCCCAGCAGGAATATTACACCCATACTCCCCCCAGCAGGAATATTACACCCATACCCCCCCCAGCAGGAATATTACACCCATCCCCCCCCCCCAGCAGGACTATTACACCCATACTCCCCCCAGCAGGAATATTACACCCATCCCCCCCAGCAGGAATATTACACCCATACTCCCCCCCAGCAGGAATATTACACCCATACTCCCCCCAGCAGGACTATTACACCCATACCCCCCCCAGCAGGAATATTACACCCATACTCCCCCCAGCAGGAATATTACACCCATCCCCCCCAGCAGGAATATTACACCCATCCCCCCCCCCCAGCAGGAATATTACACCCATACCCCCCCCCCCAGCAGGAATATTACACCCATACCCCCCCCCAGCAGGACTATTACACCCATCCCCCCCAGCAGGAATATTACACCCATACCTCCCCCCAGCAGGAATATTACACCCATACCCCCCCCCCCAGCAGGAATATTACACCCATACTCCCCCCCCAGCAGGAGTATTACACCCATCCCCCCCCACCCAGCAGGAATATTACACCCATACTCCCCCCCCAGCAGGAGTATTACACCCACCCACCCCCCACCCAGCAGGAATATTACACCCATCCCCCCCCCACCCAGCAGGAATATTACACCCATACTCCCCCCCCAGCAGGAATATTACACCCATCCCCCCCCCAGCAGGAATATTACACCCATACTCCCCCCCAGCAGGAATATTACACCCATCCCCCCCCAGCAGGAATATTACACCCATCCCCCCCCAGCAGGAATATTACACCCATACTCCCCCCCAGCAGGAATATTACACCCATACTCCCCCCAGCAGGAATATTTCACCCCCCCCCAGCAGGAATATTACACCCATACCCCCCCCCCCAGCAGGAATATTACACCCACCCCCCCAGCAGGAATATTTCACCCCCCCCCCAGCAGGAATATTACACCCATACTCCCCCCCCAGCAGGAATATTACACCCATACTCCCCCCCCAGCAGGAGTATTACACCCATCCCCCCCCACCCAGCAGGAATATTACACCCATCCCCCCCCACCCAGCAGGAATATTACACCCATACTCCCCCCCCAGCAGGAGTATTACACCCACCCCCCCCCCCACCCAGCAGGAATATTACACCCATACTCCCCCCCCAGCAGGAATATTACACCCATACCCCCCCCCAGCAGGAATATTACACCCATACTCCCCCCCAGCAGGAATATTTCACCCCCCCCAGCAGGAATATTACACCCATACCCCCCCCTAGCAGGAATATTACACCCATACTCCCCCCCAGCAGGAATATTACACCCATCCCCCCCCCAGCAGGAATATTACACCCATCCCCCCCCAGCAGGAATATTACACCCATACTCCCCCCAGCAGGAATATTACACCCATCCCCCCCCAGCAGGAATATTACACCCATACTCCCCCCAGCAGGAATATTACACCCATACCCCCCCCAGCAGGAATATTACACCCATCCCCCCCCCCCCAGCAGGAATATTACACCCATACCCCCCCAGCAGGAATATTACACCCATACTCCACCCCCAGCAGGACTATTACACCCATACTCCCCCCAGCAGGAATATTACACCCATCCCCCCCAGCAGGAATATTACACCCATACTCCCCCCCAGCAGGAATATTACACCCATACTCCCCCCAGCAGGACTATTACACCCATACCCCCCCCAGCAGGAATATTACACCCATACTCCCCCCAGCAGGAATATTACACCCATCCCCCCCAGCAGGAATATTACACCCATACCCCCCCCAGCAGGAATATTACACCCATACTCCCCCCCAGCAGGAATATTACACCCATACTCCCCCCAGCAGGACTATTACACCCATACCCCCCCCAGCAGGAATATTACACCCATACTCCCCCCAGCAGGAATATTACACCCATCCCCCCAGCAGGAATATTACACCCATCCCCCCCCCCCAGCAGGAATATTACACCCATACCCCCCCCCCCAGCAGGAATATTACACGAGTCGGCGGTTTTGAGATGACAGCCAAACTCCGCCCATGTTCTAGGTACTAGGGCACACCCCCCTCGGGAGAGTACAGATGATCATTGGCACCTTTGTATTGATGTAATGTGTGGACTGTCGCTGCACACACCTTTTTATGTTGCTATAATAAAAGTTCCATATATTTTATCTCAGTGTTGGTCTATTAGAGTCCCATCTAGGGGGGGATTTTTTCCTTGTACCACGGATGGGACCACCACACTCTATTAGCCCTCATGCACACAGGCTGTTAAAAAAACGTTATGAAAACGCCAGTATCTTTGCAGTGATTTTTATAAACTTTTTACAGGTTTTTTCAGCGTTTTTGCAATAGCGTTTTTTAGCGTTTTTGAGCGTTTTTCCGCGTTAGTGTTTTTGAGCGTTTTTTAGCGGTTTTTAGCGTTTTTGAGCGTTTTTCCGCGTTAGCGTTTTTGAGCGTTTTTTAGCGTTTTTTAGCGTTTTTGAGCGTTTTTTTTTTCCAATTTTTTTTTTTTTTTTCAATGGATCAAAAACGCTAAAAAACGTTGGTGAATGACGTTTTTGAGCGTTTTTCAGCGTTAGAGCGTTTTTACAACTGAAAAACGTCTTTCAGAACCCACTGGTCCTGGGTTTTTTTTACAGCTTAAAAACGCCTATGCCACTTGCAGCTCAAAAATGCCTAGGTGGGAATGAAGCCATAGACTAACATAGACAGGCCTTTTTAAGCTGCAAAAAAAGCTCAAAAAAGCAGCTGTAAAAACGTCCGTGTGCATGAGGATGGTGAAGGTCTTTCTTTCCTCCGCCCACAGTAAGAGGTCTGACCAGTTGTTATGATGGGGGGAATAGGGACAAGCTAGGGGAATGAATACATGGACATAGAGGAATGAGGACAAGCTAGGTGAATGAATACATGGACATAGAGGAATAAGGACAAGCTAGGTGAATGAATACATGGACATAGGGGAATGAGAACAAGCTAGGTGAATGAATACATGGACATAGGGGAATAGGGACAAGCTAGGTGAATGAATACATGGACATAGGGGAATGAGGACAAGCTAGGTGAATGAATACATGGACATAGGGGAATAGGGACAAGCTAGGTGAATGAATACATGGACATAGGGGAATAGGGACAAGCTAGGTGAATGAATACATGGACATAGGGGAATAGGGACAAGCTAGGTGAATGAACACATGGACATAGGGGAATAGGGACAAGCTAGGTGAATGAATACATGGACATAGGGGAATGAGGACAAGCTAGGTGAATGAATACATGGACATAGAGGAACAGGGACAAGCTAGGTGAATGAATACATGGACATAGGGGAATAGGGACAAGCTAGGTGAATGAATACATGGACATAGGGGAATAGGGACAAGCTAGGTGAATGAATACATGGACATAGGGGAATAGGGACAAGCTAGGTGAATGAATACATGGACATAGGGGAATAGGGACAAGCTAGGTGAATGAATACATGGACATAGGGGAATAGGGACAAGCTAGGTGAATGAATACATGGACATAGGGGAATAGGGACAAGCTAGGTGAATGAATACATGGACATAGAGGAATGAGGACAAGCTAGGTGAATGAATACATGGACATAGAGGAACAGGGACAAGCTAGGTGAATGAATACATGGACATAGGGGAATAGGGACAAGCTAGGTGAATGAATACATAGACATAGAGGAATGAGGACAAGCTAGGTGAATGAATACATGGACATAGGGGAATGAGGACAAGCTAGGGGAATGAATACATGGACATAGGGGAATGAGGATAAGCTAGGTGAATGAATACATGGACATAGGGGAATAGGGACAAGCTAGGTGAATGAATACATGGACATAGAGGAATGAGGACAAGCTAGGTGAATGAATACATGGACATAGGGGAATGAGGACAAGCTAGGTGAATGAATACATGGACATAGGGGAATGAGGACAAGCTACGTGAATGAATACATGGACATAGGGGAATAGGGACAAGCTAGGTGAATGAATACATGGACATGGGGGAATAGGGACAAGCTAGGTGAATGAATACATGGACATAGAGGAATGAGGACAAGCTAGGTGAATGAATACATGGACATAGAGGAACAGGGACAAGCTAGGTGAATGAATACATGGACATAGGGGAATAGGGACAAGCTAGGTGAATGAATACATGGACATAGGGGAATAGGGACAAGCTAGGTGAATGAATACATGGACATAGAGGAATGAGGACAAGCTAGGTGAATGAATACATGGACATAGAGGAACAGGGACAAGCTAGGTGAATGAATACATGGACATAGGGGAATAGGGACAAGCTAGGTGAATGAATACATGGACATAGGGGAATAGGGACAAGCTAGGTGAATGAATACATGGACATAGAGGAATGAGGACAAGCTAGGTGAATGAATACATGGACATAGGGGAATAGGGACAAGCTAGGTGAATGAATACATGGACATAGGGGAATAGGGACAAGCTAGGTGAATGAATACATGGACATAGGGGAATAGGGACAAGCTAGGTGAATGAATACATGGACATAGGGGAATAGGGACAAGCTAGGTGAATGAATACATGGACATAGGGGAATAGGGACACGCTAGGTGAATGAATACATGGACATAGGGGAATACGGATAAGCTAGGTGAATGAACACATGGACATAGGGGAATAAGGACAAGCTAGGTGAATGAATACATGGACATAGGGGAATAGGGACAAGCTAGGTGAATGAATACATGGACATAGGGGAATAGGGACAAGCTAGGTGAATGAATACATGGACATAGGGGAATAGGGACAAGCTAGGGGAATGAATACATGGACATAGGGGAATAGGGACAAGCTAGGTGAATGAATACATGGACATAGGGGAATAGGGACAAGCTAGGTGAATGAATACATGGACATAGGGGAATGAGGACAAGCTAGGTGAATGAATACATGGACATAGGGGAATGAGGACAAGCTAGGGGAATGAATACACGGACATAGGGGAATAGGGACAAGCTAGGTGAATGAATACATGGACATAGGGGAATAGGGACAAGCTAGGTGAATGAATACATGGACATAGGGGGAAAGGGACAAGCTAGGTGAATGAATACATGGACATAGGGGAATAAGGACAAGCTAGGGGAATGAATACATGGACATAGGGGAATAGGGACAAGCTAGGTGAATGAACACATGGACATAGGGGAATAGGGACAAGCTAGGTGAATGAATACATGGACATAGGGGAATAGGGACAAGCTAGGTGAATGAATACATGGAAATAGGGGAATGAGGACAAGCTAGGTGAATGAATACATGGACATAGGGGAATGAGGACAAGCTAGGTGAATGAATACATGGACATAGGGGAATAGGGACAAGCTAGGTGAATGAATACATGGACATAGGGGAATGAGGACAAGCTAGGTGAATGAATACATGGACATAGGGGAATAGGGACAAGCTAGGTGAATGAATACATGGACATAGGGGAATAGGGACAAGCTAGGTGAATGAACACATGGACATAGGGGAATAGGGACAAGCTAGGTGAATGAATACATGGACATAGGGGAATGAGGACAAGCTAGGTGAATGAATACATGGACATAGGGGAATGAGGACAAGCTAGGTGAATGAATACATGGACATAGAGGAACAGGGACAAGCTAGGTGAATGAATACATGGACATAGAGGAATAGGGACAAGCTAGGTGAATGAATACATGGACATAGGGGAATAGGGACAAGCTAGGTGAATAAATACATGGACATAGGGGAATAGGGACAAGCTAGGTGAATGAATACATGGACATAGGGGAATGAGGACAAGCTAGGTGAATGAATACATGGACATAGGGGAATAGGGACAAGCTAGGTGAATGCATACATGGACATAGGGGAATAGGGACAAGCTAGGTGAATGAATCCATGGACATAGGGGAATAGGGACAAGCTAGGTGAATGAATACATGGACATAGGGGAATGAGGACAAGCTAGGTGAATGAATACATGGACATAGGGGAATAGGGACAAGCTAGGTGAATGAATACATGGACATAGGGGAATAGGGACAAGCTAGGTGACTGAATACATGGACATAGGGGAATAGGGACAAGCTAGGTGAATGAATATATGGACATAGGGGAATAGGGACAAGCTAGGTGAATGAATACATGGACATAGGAGAATAGGGATAAGCTAGGTGAATGAATACATGGACATAGGGGAATGAGGACAAGCTAGGTGAATGAATACATGGACATAGGGGAATAGGGACAAGCTAGGTGAATGAATACATGGACATAGGGGAATAAGGACAAGCTAGGGGAATGAATACATGGACATATGGGAATAAGGACAAGCTAGGTGAATGAATACATGGACATAGGGGAATGAGGACAAGCTAGGTGAATGAATACATGGACATAGGGGAATAGGGACAAGCTAGGTGAATACATACATGGACATAGGGGAATAGGGACAAGCTAGGTGAATGAATACATGGACATAGGGGAATAGGGACAAGCTAGGTGAATGAATACATGGACATAGGGGAATAGGGACAAGCTAGGTGAATGAATACATGGACATAGGGGAATAGGGACAAGCTAGGTGAATGAACACATGGACATATGGGAATAAGGACAAGCTAGGTGAATGAATACATGGACATAGAGGAATAGGGACAAGCTAGGTGAATGAATACATGGACATAGGGGAATAGGGACAAGCTAGGTGAATGAATACATGGACATAGAGGAATAGGGACAAGCTAGGTGAATGAATACATGGACATAGGGGAATGAGGACAAGCTAGGTGAATGAATACATGGACATAGGGGAATAGGGACAAGCTAGGTGAATGAATACATGGACATAGGGGAATAGGGACAAGCTAGGTGACTGAATACATGGACATATGGGAATAAGGACAAGCTAGGTGAATGAATACATGGACATAGAGGAACAGGGACAAGCTAGGTGAATGAATATATGGACATAGGGGAATAGGGACAAGCTAGGTGAATGAATACATGGACATAGGGGAATAAGGACAAGCTAGGGGAATGAATACATGGACATATGGGAATAAGGACAAGCTAGGTGAATGAATACATGGACATAGGGGAATGAGGACAAGCTAGGTGAATGAATACATGGACATAGGGGAATAGGGACAAGCTAGGTGAATGAATACATGGACATAGGGGAATAGGGACAAGCTAGGTGAATGAATACATGGACATAGGGGAATGAGGACAAGCTAGGTGAATGAATACATGGACATAGGGGAATGAGGACAAGCTAGGTGAATGAATACATGGACATAGGGGAATGAGGACAAGCTAGGTGAATGAATACATGGACATAGAGGAATGAGGACAAGCTAGGTGAATGAATACATGGACATAGAGGAACAGGGACAAGCTAGGTGAATGAATACATGGACATAGGGGAATAGGGACAAGCTAGGTGAATGAATACATGGACATAGGGGAATAGGGACAAGCTAGGTGAATGAATACATGGACATAGGGGAATAGGGACAAGCTAGGTGAATGAATACATGGACATAGAGGAATGAGGACAAGCTAGGTGAATGAATACATGGACATAGAGGAACAGGGACAAGCTAGGTGAATGAATACATGGACATAGGGGAATAGGGACAAGCTAGGTGAATGAATACATAGACATAGAGGAATGAGGACAAGCTAGGTGAATGAATACATGGACATAGGGGAATGAGGACAAGCTAGGGGAATGAATACATGGACATAGGGGAATGAGGATAAGCTAGGTGAATGAATACATGGACATAGGGGAATAGGGACAAGCTAGGTGAATGAATACATGGACATAGAGGAATAGGGACAAGCTAGGTGAATGAATACATGGACATAGGGGAATAGGGACAAGCTAGGTGAATGAATACATGGACATAGGGGAATAGGGACAAGCTAGGTGAATGAATACATGGACATAGGGGAATAGGGACAAGCTAGGGGAATGAATACATGGACATAGGGGAATAGGGACAAGCTAGGTGAATGAATACATGGACATAGGGGAATAGGGACAAGCTAGGTGAATGAATACATGGACATAGGGGAATGAGGACAAGCTAGGTGAATGAATACATGGACATAGGGGAATGAGGACAAGCTAGGGGAATGAATACACGGACATAGGGGAATAGGGACAAGCTAGGTGAATGAATACATGGACATAGGGGAATAGGGACAAGCTAGGTGAATGAATACATGGACATAGGGGGAAAGGGACAAGCTAGGTGAATGAATACATGGACATAGGGGAATAAGGACAAGCTAGGGGAATGAATACATGGACATAGGGGAATAGGGACAAGCTAGGTGAATGAACACATGGACATAGGGGAATAGGGACAAGCTAGGTGAATGAATACATGGACATAGGGGAATAGGGACAAGCTAGGTGAATGAATACATGGAAATAGGGGAATGAGGACAAGCTAGGTGAATGAATACATGGACATAGGGGAATGAGGACAAGCTAGGTGAATGAATACATGGACATAGGGGAATAGGGACAAGCTAGGTGAATGAATACATGGACATAGGGGAATGAGGACAAGCTAGGTGAATGAATACATGGACATAGGGGAATAGGGACAAGCTAGGTGAATGAATACATGGACATAGGGGAATAGGGACAAGCTAGGTGAATGAACACATGGACATAGGGGAATAGGGACAAGCTAGGTGAATGAATACATGGACATAGGGGAATGAGGACAAGCTAGGTGAATGAATACATGGACATAGGGGAATGAGGACAAGCTAGGTGAATGAATACATGGACATAGAGGAACAGGGACAAGCTAGGTGAATGAATACATGGACATAGAGGAATAGGGACAAGCTAGGTGAATGAATACATGGACATAGGGGAATAGGGACAAGCTAGGTGAATAAATACATGGACATAGGGGAATAGGGACAAGCTAGGTGAATGAATACATGGACATAGGGGAATGAGGACAAGCTAGGTGAATGAATACATGGACATAGGGGAATAGGGACAAGCTAGGTGAATGCATACATGGACATAGGGGAATAGGGACAAGCTAGGTGAATGAATCCATGGACATAGGGGAATAGGGACAAGCTAGGTGAATGAATACATGGACATAGGGGAATGAGGACAAGCTAGGTGAATGAATACATGGACATAGGGGAATAGGGACAAGCTAGGTGAATGAATACATGGACATAGGGGAATAGGGACAAGCTAGGTGACTGAATACATGGACATAGGGGAATAGGGACAAGCTAGGTGAATGAATATATGGACATAGGGGAATAGGGACAAGCTAGGTGAATGAATACATGGACATAGGAGAATAGGGATAAGCTAGGTGAATGAATACATGGACATAGGGGAATGAGGACAAGCTAGGTGAATGAATACATGGACATAGGGGAATAGGGACAAGCTAGGTGAATGAATACATGGACATAGGGGAATAAGGACAAGCTAGGGGAATGAATACATGGACATATGGGAATAAGGACAAGCTAGGTGAATGAATACATGGACATAGGGGAATGAGGACAAGCTAGGTGAATGAATACATGGACATAGGGGAATAGGGACAAGCTAGGTGAATAAATACATGGACATAGGGGAATAGGGACAAGCTAGGTGAATGAATACATGGACATAGGGGA
The DNA here is from genome assembly GCA_037952925.1 of Lithobates clamitans. Lineage (NCBI taxonomy): Eukaryota > Metazoa > Chordata > Amphibia > Anura > Ranidae > Lithobates > Lithobates clamitans. Next base: position 37,090 of record JBBGZY010003651.1, read on the forward strand.
ATAGGGACAAGCTAGGTGAATGAATACATGGACATAGGGGAATAGGGACAAGCTAGGTGAATGAATACATGGACATAGGGGAATAGGGACAAGCTAGGTGAATGAACACATGGACATATGGGAATAAGGACAAGCTAGGTGAATGAATACATGGACATAGAGGAATAGGGACAAGCTAGGTGAATGAATACATGGACATAGGGGAATAGGGACAAGCTAGGTGAATGAATACATGGACATAGAGGAATAGGGACAAGCTAGGTGAATGAATACATGGACATAGGGGAATGAGGACAAGCTAGGTGAATGAATACATGGACATAGGGGAATAGGGACAAGCTAGGTGAATGAATACATGGACATAGGGGAATAGGGACAAGCTAGGTGACTGAATACATGGACATAGGGGAATAGGGACAAGCTAGGTGAATGAATATATGGACATAGGGGAATAGGGACAAGCTAGGTGAATGAATACATGAACATATGGGAATAAGGACAAGCTAGGTGAATGAATACATGGACATAGAGGAACAGGGACAAGCTAGGTGAATGAATATATGGACATAGGGGAATAGGGACAAGCTAGGTGAATGAATACATGGACATAGGGGAATAAGGACAAGCTAGGGGAATGAATACATGGACATATGGGAATAAGGACAAGCTAGGTGAATGAATACATGGACATAGGGGAATGAGGACAAGCTAGGTGAATGAATACATGGACATAGGGGAATAGGGACAAGCTAGGTGAATGAATACATGGACATAGGGGAATAGGTACAAGCTAGGTGAATGAATACATGGACATAGGGGAATGAGGACAAGCTAGGTGAATGAATACATGGACATAGGGGAATGAGGACAAGCTAGGTGAATGAATACATGGACATAGGGGAATGAGGACAAGCTAGGTGAATGAATACATGGACATAGAGGAATGAGGACAAGCTAGGTGAATGAATACATGGACATAGAGGAACAGGGACAAGCTAGGTGAATGAATACATGGACATAGGGGAATAGGGACAAGCTAGGTGAATGAATACATGGACATAGGGGAATAGGGACAAGCTAGGTGAATGAATACATGGACATAGGGGAATAGGGACAAGCTAGGTGAATGAATACATGGACATAGAGGAATGAGGACAAGCTAGGTGAATGAATACATGGACATAGAGGAACAGGGACAAGCTAGGTGAATGAATACATGGACATAGGGGAATAGGGACAAGCTAGGTGAATGAATACATAGACATAGAGGAATGAGGACAAGCTAGGTGAATGAATACATGGACATAGGGGAATGAGGACAAGCTAGGGGAATGAATACATGGACATAGGGGAATGAGGATAAGCTAGGTGAATGAATACATGGACATAGGGGAATAGGGACAAGCTAGGTGAATGAATACATGGACATAGAGGAATGAGGACAAGCTAGGTGAATGAATACATGGACATAGGGGAATGAGGACAAGCTAGGTGAATGAATACATGGACATAGAGGAATGAGGACAAGCTAGGTGAATGAATACATGGACATAGAGGAACAGGGACAAGCTAGGTGAATGAATACATGGACATAGGGGAATAGGGACAAGCTAGGTGAATGAATACATGGACATAGGGGAATAGGGACAAGCTAGGTGAATGAATACATGGACATAGAGGAATGAGGACAAGCTAGGTGAATGAATACATGGACATAGAGGAACAGGGACAAGCTAGGTGAATGAATACATGGACATAGGGGAATAGGGACAAGCTAGGTGAATGAATACATGGACATAGGGGAATAGGGACAAGCTAGGTGAATGAATACATGGACATAGAGGAATGAGGACAAGCTAGGTGAATGAATACATGGACATAGGGGAATAGGGACAAGCTAGGTGAATGAATACATGGACATAGGGGAATAGGGACAAGCTAGGTGAATGAATACATGGACATAGGGGAATAGGGACAAGCTAGGTGAATGAATACATGGACATAGGGGAATAGGGACAAGCTAGGTGAATGAATACATGGACATAGGGGAATAGGGACACGCTAGGTGAATGAATACATGGACATAGGGGAATACGGATAAGCTAGGTGAATGAACACATGGACATAGGGGAATAAGGACAAGCTAGGTGAATGAATACATGGACATAGGGGAATAGGGACAAGCTAGGTGAATGAATACATGGACATAGGGGAATAGGGACAAGCTAGGTGAATGAATACATGGACATAGGGGAATAGGGACAAGCTAGGGGAATGAATACATGGACATAGGGGAATAGGGACAAGCTAGGTGAATGAATACATGGACATAGGGGAATAGGGACAAGCTAGGTGAATGAATACATGGACATAGGGGAATGAGGACAAGCTAGGTGAATGAATACATGGACATAGGGGAATGAGGACAAGCTAGGGGAATGAATACACGGACATAGGGGAATAGGGACAAGCTAGGTGAATGAATACATGGACATAGGGGAATAGGGACAAGCTAGGTGAATGAATACATGGACATAGGGGGAAAGGGACAAGCTAGGTGAATGAATACATGGACATAGGGGAATAAGGACAAGCTAGGGGAATGAATACATGGACATAGGGGAATAGGGACAAGCTAGGTGAATGAACACATGGACATAGGGGAATAGGGACAAGCTAGGTGAATGAATACATGGACATAGGGGAATAGGGACAAGCTAGGTGAATGAATACATGGAAATAGGGGAATGAGGACAAGCTAGGTGAATGAATACATGGACATAGGGGAATGAGGACAAGCTAGGTGAATGAATACATGGACATAGGGGAATAGGGACAAGCTAGGTGAATGAATACATGGACATAGGGGAATGAGGACAAGCTAGGTGAATGAATACATGGACATAGGGGAATAGGGACAAGCTAGGTGAATGAATACATGGACATAGGGGAATAGGGACAAGCTAGGTGAATGAATACATGGACATAGGGGAATAGGGACAAGCTAGGTGAATGAACACATGGACATAGGGGAATAGGGACAAGCTAGGTGAATGAATACATGGACATAGGGGAATGAGGACAAGCTAGGTGAATGAATACATGGACATAGGGGAATGAGGACAAGCTAGGTGAATGAATACATGGACATAGAGGAACAGGGACAAGCTAGGTGAATGAATACATGGACATAGGGGAATAGGGACAAGCTAGGTGAATGAATACATGGACATAGGGGAATGAGGACAAGCTGGGTGAATGAATACATGGACATAGGGGAATAGGGACAAGCTAGGTGAATGAATACATGGACATAGGGGAATAGGGACAAGCTAGGTGAATGAATACATGGACATAGAGGAATAGGGACAAGCTAGGTGAATGAATACATGGACATAGGGGAATAGGGACAAGCTAGGTGAATAAATACATGGACATAGGGGAATAGGGACAAGCTAGGTGAATGAATACATGGACATAGGGGAATGAGGACAAGCTAGGTGAATGAATACATGGACATAGGGGAATAGGGACAAGCTAGGTGAATGCATACATGGACATAGGGGAATAGGGACAAGCTAGGTGAATGAATCCATGGACATAGGGGAATAGGGACAAGCTAGGTGAATGAATACATGGACATAGGGGAATGAGGACAAGCTAGGTGAATGAATACATGGACATAGGGGAATAGGGACAAGCTAGGTGAATGAATACATGGACATAGGGGAATAGGGACAAGCTAGGTGACTGAATACATGGACATAGGGGAATGAGGACAAGCTAGGTGAATGAATACATGGACATAGGGGAATAGGGACAAGCTAGGTGAATGAATATATGGACATAGGGGAATAGGGACAAGCTAGGTGAATGAATACATGAACATATGGGAATAAGGACAAGCTAGGTGAATGAATACATGGACATAGAGGAACAGGGACAAGCTAGGTGAATGAATATATGGACATAGGGGAATAGGGACAAGCTAGGTGAATGAATACATGAACATAGGAGAATAGGGATAAGCTAGGTGAATGAATACATGGACATAGGGGAATGAGGACAAGCTAGGTGAATGAATACATGGACATAGGGGAATAGGGACAAGCTAGGTGAATGAATACATGGACATAGAGGAATGAGGACAAGCTAGGTGAATGAATACATGGACATAGGGGAATGAGGACAAGCTAGGGGAATGAATACATGGACATAGGGGAATGAGGATAAGCTAGGTGAATGAATACATGGACATAGGGGAATAGGGACAAGCTAGGTGAATGAATACATGGACATAGAGGAATGAGGACAAGCTAGGTGAATGAATACATGGACATAGGGGAATGAGGACAAGCTAGGTGAATGAATACATGGACATAGAGGAATGAGGACAAGCTAGGTGAATGAATACATGGACATAGAGGAACAGGGACAAGCTAGGTGAATGAATACATGGACATAGGGGAATAGGGACAAGCTAGGTGAATGAATACATGGACATAGGGGAATAGGGACAAGCTAGGTGAATGAATACATGGACATAGAGGAATGAGGACAAGCTAGGTGAATGAATACATGGACATAGAGGAACAGGGACAAGCTAGGTGAATGAATACATGGACATAGGGGAATAGGGACAAGCTAGGTGAATGAATACATGGACATAGGGGAATAGGGACAAGCTAGGTGAATGAATACATGGACATAGAGGAATGAGGACAAGCTAGGTGAATGAATACATGGACATAGGGGAATAGGGACAAGCTAGGTGAATGAATACATGGACATAGGGGAATAGGGACAAGCTAGGTGAATGAATACATGGACATAGGGGAATAGGGACAAGCTAGGTGAATGAATACATGGACATAGGGGAATAGGGACAAGCTAGGTGAATGAATACATGGACATAGGGGAATAGGGACACGCTAGGTGAATGAATACATGGACATAGGGGAATACGGATAAGCTAGGTGAATGAACACATGGACATAGGGGAATAAGGACAAGCTAGGTGAATGAATACATGGACATAGGGGAATAGGGACAAGCTAGGTGAATGAATACATGGACATAGGGGAATAGGGACAAGCTAGGTGAATGAATACATGGACATAGGGGAATAGGGACAAGCTAGGGGAATGAATACATGGACATAGGGGAATAGGGACAAGCTAGGTGAATGAATACATGGACATAGGGGAATAGGGACAAGCTAGGTGAATGAATACATGGACATAGGGGAATGAGGACAAGCTAGGTGAATGAATACATGGACATAGGGGAATGAGGACAAGCTAGGGGAATGAATACACGGACATAGGGGAATAGGGACAAGCTAGGTGAATGAATACATGGACATAGGGGAATAGGGACAAGCTAGGTGAATGAATACATGGACATAGGGGGAAAGGGACAAGCTAGGTGAATGAATACATGGACATAGGGGAATAAGGACAAGCTAGGGGAATGAATACATGGACATAGGGGAATAGGGACAAGCTAGGTGAATGAACACATGGACATAGGGGAATAGGGACAAGCTAGGTGAATGAATACATGGACATAGGGGAATAGGGACAAGCTAGGTGAATGAATACATGGAAATAGGGGAATGAGGACAAGCTAGGTGAATGAATACATGGACATAGGGGAATGAGGACAAGCTAGGTGAATGAATACATGGACATAGGGGAATAGGGACAAGCTAGGTGAATGAATACATGGACATAGGGGAATGAGGACAAGCTAGGTGAATGAATACATGGACATAGGGGAATAGGGACAAGCTAGGTGAATGAATACATGGACATAGGGGAATAGGGACAAGCTAGGTGAATGAACACATGGACATAGGGGAATAGGGACAAGCTAGGTGAATGAATACATGGACATAGGGGAATGAGGACAAGCTAGGTGAATGAATACATGGACATAGGGGAATGAGGACAAGCTAGGTGAATGAATACATGGACATAGAGGAACAGGGACAAGCTAGGTGAATGAATACATGGACATAGAGGAATAGGGACAAGCTAGGTGAATGAATACATGGACATAGGGGAATAGGGACAAGCTAGGTGAATAAATACATGGACATAGGGGAATAGGGACAAGCTAGGTGAATGAATACATGGACATAGGGGAATGAGGACAAGCTAGGTGAATGAATACATGGACATAGGGGAATGAGGACAAGCTAGGTGAATGAATACATGGACATAGGGGAATAGGGACAAGCTAGGTGAATGAATACATGGACATAGGGGAATAGGGACAAGCTAGGTGACTGAATACATGGACATAGGGGAATAGGGACAAGCTAGGTGAATGAATACATGGACATAGGGGAATGAGGACAAGCTAGGTGAATGAATACATGGACATAGGGGAATAGGGACAAGCTAGGTGAATGAATACATGGACATAGGGGAATAGGGACAAGCTAGGTGACTGAATACATGGACATAGGGGAATAGGGACAAGCTAGGTGAATGAATATATGGACATAGGGGAATAGGGACAAGCTAGGTGAATGAATACATGGACATAGGAGAATAGGGATAAGCTAGGTGAATGAATACATGGACATAGGGGAATGAGGACAAGCTAGGTGAATGAATACATGGACATAGGGGAATAGGGACAAGCTAGGTGAATGAATACATGGACATAGGGGAATAAGGACAAGCTAGGGGAATGAATACATGGACATATGGGAATAAGGACAAGCTAGGTGAATGAATACATGGACATAGGGGAATGAGGACAAGCTAGGTGAATGAATACATGGACATAGGGGAATAGGGACAAGCTAGGTGAATAAATACATGGACATAGGGGAATAGGGACAAGCTAGGTGAATGAATACATGGACATAGGGGAATAGGGACAAGCTAGGTGAATGAATACATGGACATAGGGGAATAGGGACAAGCTAGGTGAATGAATACATGGACATAGGGGAATAGGGACAAGCTAGGTGAATGAACACATGGACATATGGGAATAAGGACAAGCTAGGTGAATGAATACATGGACATAGAGGAATAGGGACAAGCTAGGTGAATGAATACATGGACATAGGGGAATAGGGACAAGCTAGGTGAATGAATACATGGACATAGAGGAATAGGGACAAGCTAGGTGAATGAATACATGGACATAGGGGAATGAGGACAAGCTAGGTGAATGAATACATGGACATAGGGGAATAGGGACAAGCTAGGTGAATGAATACATGGACATAGGGGAATAGGGACAAGCTAGGTGACTGAATACATGGACATAGGGGAATAGGGACAAGCTAGGTGAATGAATATATGGACATAGGGGAATAGGGACAAGCTAGGTGAATGAATACATGAACATATGGGAATAAGGACAAGCTAGGTGAATGAATACATGGACATAGAGGAACAGGGACAAGCTAGGTGAATGAATATATGGACATAGGGGAATAGGGACAAGCTAGGTGAATGAATACATGGACATAGGGGAATAAGGACAAGCTAGGGGAATGAATACATGGACATATGGGAATAAGGACAAGCTAGGTGAATGAATACATGGACATAGGGGAATGAGGACAAGCTAGGTGAATGAATACATGGACATAGGGGAATAGGGACAAGCTAGGTGAATATATACATGGACATAGGGGAATAGGGACAAGCTAGGTGAATGAATACATGGACATAGGGGAATGAGGACAAGCTAGGTGAATGAATACATGGACATAGGGGAATGAGGACAAGCTAGGTGAATGAATACATGGACATAGGGGAATGAGGACAAGCTAGGTGAATGAATACATGGACATAGAGGAATGAGGACAAGCTAGGTGAATGAATACATGGACATAGAGGAACAGGGACAAGCTAGGTGAATGAATACATGGACATAGGGGAATAGGGACAAGCTAGGTGAATGAATACATGGACATAGGGGAATAGGGACAAGCTAGGTGAATGAATACATGGACATAGGGGAATAGGGACAAGCTAGGTGAATGAATACATGGACATAGAGGAATGAGGACAAGCTAGGTGAATGAATACATGGACATAGAGGAACAGGGACAAGCTAGGTGAATGAATACATGGACATAGGGGAATAGGGACAAGCTAGGTGAATGAATACATAGACATAGAGGAATGAGGACAAGCTAGGTGAATGAATACATGGACATAGGGGAATGAGGACAAGCTAGGGGAATGAATACATGGACATAGGGGAATGAGGATAAGCTAGGTGAATGAATACATGGACATAGGGGAATAGGGACAAGCTAGGTGAATGAATACATGGACATAGAGGAATGAGGACAAGCTAGGTGAATGAATACATGGACATAGGGGAATGAGGACAAGCTAGGTGAATGAATACATGGACATAGAGGAATGAGGACAAGCTAGGTGAATGAATACATGGACATAGAGGAACAGGGACAAGCTAGGTGAATGAATACATGGACATAGGGGAATAGGGACAAGCTAGGTGAATGAATACATGGACATAGGGGAATAGGGACAAGCTAGGTGAATGAATACATGGACATAGAGGAATGAGGACAAGCTAGGTGAATGAATACATGGACATAGAGGAACAGGGACAAGCTAGGTGAATGAATACATGGACATAGGGGAATAGGGACAAGCTAGGTGAATGAATACATGGACATAGGGGAATAGGGACAAGCTAGGTGAATGAATACATGGACATAGAGGAATGAGGACAAGCTAGGTGAATGAATACATGGACATAGGGGAATAGGGACAAGCTAGGTGAATGAATACATGGACATAGGGGAATAGGGACAAGCTAGGTGAATGAATACATGGACATAGGGGAATAGGGACAAGCTAGGTGAATGAATACATGGACATAGGGGAATAGGGACAAGCTAGGTGAATGAATACATGGACATAGGGGAATAGGGACACGCTAGGTGAATGAATACATGGACATAGGGGAATACGGATAAGCTAGGTGAATGAACACATGGACATAGGGGAATAAGGACAAGCTAGGTGAATGAATACATGGACATAGGGGAATAGGGACAAGCTAGGTGAATGAATACATGGACATAGGGGAATAGGGACAAGCTAGGTGAATGAATACATGGACATAGGGGAATAGGGACAAGCTAGGGGAATGAATACATGGACATAGGGGAATAGGGACAAGCTAGGTGAATGAATACATGGACATAGGGGAATAGGGACAAGCTAGGTGAATGAATACATGGACATAGGGGAATGAGGACAAGCTAGGTGAATGAATACATGGACATAGGGGAATGAGGACAAGCTAGGGGAATGAATACACGGACATAGGGGAATAGGGACAAGCTAGGTGAATGAATACATGGACATAGGGGAATAGGGACAAGCTAGGTGAATGAATACATGGACATAGGGGGAAAGGGACAAGCTAGGTGAATGAATACATGGACATAGGGGAATAAGGACAAGCTAGGGGAATGAATACATGGACATAGGGGAATAGGGACAAGCTAGGTGAATGAACACATGGACATAGGGGAATAGGGACAAGCTAGGTGAATGAATACATGGACATAGGGGAATAGGGACAAGCTAGGTGAATGAATACATGGAAATAGGGGAATGAGGACAAGCTAGGTGAATGAATACATGGACATAGGGGAATGAGGACAAGCTAGGTGAATGAATACATGGACATAGGGGAATAGGGACAAGCTAGGTGAATGAATACATGGACATAGGGGAATGAGGACAAGCTAGGTGAATGAATACATGGACATAGGGGAATAGGGACAAGCTAGGTGAATGAATACATGGACATAGGGGAATAGGGACAAGCTAGGTGAATGAATACATGGACATAGGGGAATAGGGACAAGCTAGGTGAATGAACACATGGACATAGGGGAATAGGGACAAGCTAGGTGAATGAATACATGGACATAGGGGAATGAGGACAAGCTAGGTGAATGAATACATGGACATAGGGGAATGAGGACAAGCTAGGTGAATGAATACATGGACATAGAGGAACAGGGACAAGCTAGGTGAATGAATACATGGACATAGGGGAATAGGGACAAGCTAGGTGAATGAATACATGGACATAGGGGAATGAGGACAAGCTAGGTGAATGAATACATGGACATAGGGGAATAGGGACAAGCTAGGTGAATGAATACATGGACATAGGGGAATAGGGACAAGCTAGGTGAATGAATACATGGACATAGAGGAATAGGGACAAGCTAGGTGAATGAATACATGGACATAGGGGAATAGGGACAAGCTAGGTGAATAAATACATGGACATAGGGGAATAGGGACAAGCTAGGTGAATGAATACATGGACATAGGGGAATGAGGACAAGCTAGGTGAATGAATACATGGACATAGGGGAATAGGGACAAGCTAGGTGAATGCATACATGGACATAGGGGAATAGGGACAAGCTAGGTGAATGAATCCATGGACATAGGGGAATAGGGACAAGCTAGGTGAATGAATACATGGACATAGGGGAATGAGGACAAGCTAGGTGAATGAATACATGGACATAGGGGAATAGGGACAAGCTAGGTGAATGAATACATGGACATAGGGGAATAGGGACAAGCTAGGTGACTGAATACATGGACATAGGGGAATGAGGACAAGCTAGGTGAATGAATACATGGACATAGGGGAATAGGGACAAGCTAGGTGAATGAATATATGGACATAGGGGAATAGGGACAAGCTAGGTGAATGAATACATGAACATATGGGAATAAGGACAAGCTAGGTGAATGAATACATGGACATAGAGGAACAGGGACAAGCTAGGTGAATGAATATATGGACATAGGGGAATAGGGACAAGCTAGGTGAATGAATACATGAACATAGGAGAATAGGGATAAGCTAGGTGAATGAATACATGGACATAGGGGAATGAGGACAAGCTAGGTGAATGAATACATGGACATAGGGGAATAGGGACAAGCTAGGTGAATGAATACATGGACATAGGGGAATAAGGACAAGCTAGGGGAATGAATACATGGACATATGGGAATAAGGACAAGCTAGGTGAATGAATACATGGACATAGGGGAATGAGGACAAGCTAGGTGAATGAATACATGGACATAGGGGAATAGGGACAAGCTAGGTGAATAAATACATGGACATAGGGGAATAGGGACAAGCTAGGTGAATGAATACATGGACATAGGGGAATAGGGACAAGCTAGGTGAATGAATACATGGACATAGGGGAATAGGGACAAGCTAGGTGAATGAATACATGGACATAGGGGAATAGGGACAAGCTAGGTGAATGAACACATGGACATATGGGAATAAGGACAAGCTAGGTGAATGAATACATGGACATAGAGGAATAGGGACAAGCTAGGTGAATGAATACATGGACATAGGGGAATAGGGACAAGCTAGGTGAATGAATACATGGACATAGAGGAATAGGGACAAGCTAGGTGAATGAATACATGGACATAGGGGAATGAGGACAAGCTAGGTGAATGAATACATGGACATAGGGGAATAGGGACAAGCTAGGTGAATGAATACATGGACATAGGGGAATAGGGAGAAGCTAGGTGACTGAATACATGGACATAGGGGAATAGGGACAAGCTAGGTGAATGAATATATGGACATAGGGGAATAGGGACAAGCTAGGTGAATGAATACATGAACATATGGGAATAAGGACAAGCTAGGTGAATGAATACATGGACATAGAGGAACAGGGACAAGCTAGGTGAATGAATATATGGACATAGGGGAATAGGGACAAGCTAGGTGAATGAATACATGGACATAGGGGAATAAGGACAAGCTAGGGGAATGAATACATGGACATATGGGAATAAGGACAAGCTAGGTGAATGAATACATGGACATAGGGGAATGAGGACAAGCTAGGTGAATGAATACATGGACATAGGGGAATAGGGACAAGCTAGGTGAATAAATACATGGACATAGGGGAATAGGGACAAGCTAGGTGAATGAATACATGGACATAGGGGAATAGGGACAAGCTAGGTGAATGAATACATGGACATAGGGGAATAGGGACAAGCTAGGTGAATGAATACATGGACATAGGGGAATAGGGACAAGCTAGGTGAATGAACACATGGACATATGGGAATAAGGACAAGCTAGGTGAATGAATACATGGACATAGAGGAATAGGGACAAGCTAGGTGAATGAATACATGGACATAGGGGAATAGGGACAAGCTAGGTGAATGAATACATGGACATAGAGGAATAGGGACAAGCTAGGTGAATGAATACATGGACATAGGGGAATGAGGACAAGCTAGGTGAATGAATACATGGACATAGGGGAATAGGGACAAGCTAGGTGAATGAATACATGGACATAGGGGAATAGGGACAAGCTAGGTGACTGAATACATGGACATAGGGGAATAGGGACAAGCTAGGTGAATGAATATATGGACATAGGGGAATAGGGACAAGCTAGGTGAATGAATACATGAACATATGGGAATAAGGACAAGCTAGGTGAATGAATACATGGACATAGAGGAACAGGGACAAGCTAGGTGAATGAATATATGGACATAGGGGAATAGGGACAAGCTAGGTGAATGAATACATGAACATAGGAGAATAGGGATAAGCTAGGTGAATGAATACATGGACATAGGGGAATGAGGACAAGCTAGGTGAATGAATACATGGACATAGGGGAATAGGGACAAGCTAGGTGAATGAATACATGGACATAGGGGAATAAGGACAAGCTAGGGGAATGAATACATGGACATATGGGAATAAGGACAAGCTAGGTGAATGAATACATGGACATAGGGGAATGAGGACAAGCTAGGTGAATGAATACATGGACATAGGGGAATAGGGACAAGCTAGGTGAATAAATACATGGACATAGGGGAATAGGGACAAGCTAGGTGAATGAATACATGGACATAGGGGAATAGGGACAAGCTAGGTGAATGAATACATGGACATAGAGGAATAGGGACAAGCTAGGTGAATGAACACATGGACATATGGGAATAAGGACAAGCTAGGTGAATGAATACATGGACATAGAGGAATAGGGACAAGCTAGGTGAATGAATACATGGACATAGGGGAATAGGGACAAGCTAGGTGAATGAATACATGGACATAGGGGAATAGGGACAAGCTAGGTGAATGAATACATGGACATAGGGGAATAGGGACAAGCTAGGTGAATGAATACATGGACATAGGGGAATAGGGACACGCTAGGTGAATGAATACATGGACATAGGGGAATACGGATAAGCTAGGTGAATGAACACATGGACATAGGGGAATAAGGACAAGCTAGGTGAATGAATACATGGACATAGGGGAATAGGGACAAGCTAGGTGAATGAATACATGGACATAGGGGAATAGGGACAAGCTAGGTGAATGAATACATGGACATAGAGGAATAGGGACAAGCTAGGTGAATGAATACATGGACATAGGGGAATAGGGACAAGCTAGGTGAATAAATACATGGACATAGGGGAATAGGGACAAGCTAGGTGAATGAATACATGGACATAGGGGAATGAGGACAAGCTAGGTGAATGAATACATGGACATAGGGGAATAGGGACAAGCTAGGTGAATGCATACATGGACATAGGGGAATAGGGACAAGCTAGGTGAATGAATCCATGGACATAGGGGAATAGGGACAAGCTAGGTGAATGAATACATGGACATAGGGGAATGAGGACAAGCTAGGTGAATGAATACATGGACATAGGGGAATAGGGACAAGCTAGGTGAATGAATACATGGACATAGGGGAATAGGGACAAGCTAGGTGACTGAATACATGGACATAGGGGAATGAGGACAAGCTAGGTGAATGAATACATGGACATAGGGGAATAGGGACAAGCTAGGTGAATGAATATATGGACATAGGGGAATAGGGACAAGCTAGGTGAATGAATACATGAACATATGGGAATAAGGACAAGCTAGGTGAATGAATACATGGACATAGAGGAACAGGGACAAGCTAGGTGAATGAATATATGGACATAGGGGAATAGGGACAAGCTAGGTGAATGAATACATGAACATAGGAGAATAGGGATAAGCTAGGTGAATGAATACATGGACATAGGGGAATGAGGACAAGCTAGGTGAATGAATACATGGACATAGGGGAATAGGGACAAGCTAGGTGAATGAATACATGGACATAGGGGAATAAGGACAAGCTAGGGGAATGAATACATGGACATATGGGAATAAGGACAAGCTAGGTGAATGAATACATGGACATAGGGGAATGAGGACAAGCTAGGTGAATGAATACATGGACATAGGGGAATAGGGACAAGCTAGGTGAATAAATACATGGACATAGGGGAATAGGGACAAGCTAGGTGAATGAATACATGGACATAGGGGAATAGGGACAAGCTAGGTGAATGAATACATGGACATAGGGGAATAGGGACAAGCTAGGTGAATGAATACATGGACATAGGGGAATAGGGACAAGCTAGGTGAATGAACACATGGACATATGGGAATAAGGACAAGCTAGGTGAATGAATACATGGACATAGAGGAATAGGGACAAGCTAGGTGAATGAATACATGGACATAGGGGAATAGGGACAAGCTAGGTGAATGAATACATGGACATAGAGGAATAGGGACAAGCTAGGTGAATGAATACATGGACATAGGGGAATGAGGACAAGCTAGGTGAATGAATACATGGACATAGGGGAATAGGGACAAGCTAGGTGAATGAATACATGGACATAGGGGAATAGGGAGAAGCTAGGTGACTGAATACATGGACATAGGGGAATAGGGACAAGCTAGGTGAATGAATATATGGACATAGGGGAATAGGGACAAGCTAGGTGAATGAATACATGAACATATGGGAATAAGGACAAGCTAGGTGAATGAATACATGGACATAGAGGAACAGGGACAAGCTAGGTGAATGAATATATGGACATAGGGGAATAGGGACAAGCTAGGTGAATGAATACATGGACATAGGGGAATAAGGACAAGCTAGGGGAATGAATACATGGACATATGGGAATAAGGACAAGCTAGGTGAATGAATACATGGACATAGGGGAATGAGGACAAGCTAGGTGAATGAATACATGGACATAGGGGAATAGGGACAAGCTAGGTGAATAAATACATGGACATAGGGGAATAGGGACAAGCTAGGTGAATGAATACATGGACATAGGGGAATAGGGACAAGCTAGGTGAATGAATACATGGACATAGGGGAATAGGGACAAGCTAGGTGAATGAATACATGGACATAGGGGAATAGGGACAAGCTAGGTGAATGAACACATGGACATATGGGAATAAGGACAAGCTAGGTGAATGAATACATGGACATAGAGGAATAGGGACAAGCTAGGTGAATGAATACATGGACATAGGGGAATAGGGACAAGCTAGGTGAATGAATACATGGACATAGAGGAATAGGGACAAGCTAGGTGAATGAATACATGGACATAGGGGAATGAGGACAAGCTAGGTGAATGAATACATGGACATAGGGGAATAGGGACAAGCTAGGTGAATGAATACATGGACATAGGGGAATAGGGACAAGCTAGGTGACTGAATACATGGACATAGGGGAATAGGGACAAGCTAGGTGAATGAATATATGGACATAGGGGAATAGGGACAAGCTAGGTGAATGAATACATGAACATATGGGAATAAGGACAAGCTAGGTGAATGAATACATGGACATAGAGGAACAGGGACAAGCTAGGTGAATGAATATATGGACATAGGGGAATAGGGACAAGCTAGGTGAATGAATACATGAACATAGGAGAATAGGGATAAGCTAGGTGAATGAATACATGGACATAGGGGAATGAGGACAAGCTAGGTGAATGAATACATGGACATAGGGGAATAGGGACAAGCTAGGTGAATGAATACATGGACATAGGGGAATAAGGACAAGCTAGGGGAATGAATACATGGACATATGGGAATAAGGACAAGCTAGGTGAATGAATACATGGACATAGGGGAATGAGGACAAGCTAGGTGAATGAATACATGGACATAGGGGAATAGGGACAAGCTAGGTGAATAAATACATGGACATAGGGGAATAGGGACAAGCTAGGTGAATGAATACATGGACATAGGGGAATAGGGACAAGCTAGGTGAATGAATACATGGACATAGAGGAATAGGGACAAGCTAGGTGAATGAACACATGGACATATGGGAATAAGGACAAGCTAGGTGAATGAATACATGGACATAGAGGAATAGGGACAAGCTAGGTGAATGAATACATGGACATAGGGGAATAGGGACAAGCTAGGTGAATGAATACATGGACATAGGGGAATAGGGACAAGCTAGGTGAATGAATACATGGACATAGGGGAATAGGGACAAGCTAGGTGAATGAATACATGGACATAGGGGAATAGGGACACGCTAGGTGAATGAATACATGGACATAGGGGAATACGGATAAGCTAGGTGAATGAACACATGGACATAGGGGAATAAGGACAAGCTAGGTGAATGAATACATGGACATAGGGGAATAGGGACAAGCTAGGTGAATGAATACATGGACATAGGGGAATAGGGACAAGCTAGGTGAATGAATACATGGACATAGGGGAATAGGGACAAGCTAGGGGAATGAATACATGGACATAGGGGAATAGGGACAAGCTAGGTGAATAAATACATGGACATAGGGGAATAGGGACAAGCTAGGTGAATGAATACATGGACATAGGGGAATGAGGACAAGCTAGGTGAATGAATACATGGACATAGGGGAATGAGGACAAGCTAGGGGAATGAATACACGGACATAGGGGAATAGGGACAAGCTAGGTGAATGAATACATGGACATAGGGGAATAGGGACAAGCTAGGTGAATGAATACATGGACATAGGGGGAAAGGGACAAGCTAGGTGAATGAATACATGGACATAGGGGAATAAGGACAAGCTAGGGGAATGAATACATGGACATAGGGGAATAGGGACAAGCTAGGTGAATGAACACATGGACATAGGGGAATAGGGACAAGCTAGGTGAATGAATACATGGACATAGGGGAATAGGGACAAGCTAGGTGAATGAATACATGGAAATAGGGGAATGAGGACAAGCTAGGTGAATGAATACATGGACATAGGGGAATGAGGACAAGCTAGGTGAATGAATACATGGACATAGGGGAATAGGGACAAGCTAGGTGAATGAATACATGGACATAGGGGAATGAGGACAAGCTAGGTGAATGAATACATGGACATAGGGGAATAGGGACAAGCTAGGTGAATGAATACATGGACATAGGGGAATAGGGACAAGCTAGGTGAATGAACACATGGACATAGGGGAATAGGGACAAGCTAGGTGAATGAATACATGGACATAGGGGAATGAGGACAAGCTAGGTGAATGAATACATGGACATAGGGGAATGAGGACAAGCTAGGTGAATGAATACATGGACATAGAGGAACAGGGACAAGCTAGGTGAATGAATACATGGACATAGGGGAATAGGGACAAGCTAGGTGAATGAATTCATGGACATAGGGGAATGAGGACAAGCTAGGTGAATGAATACATGGACATAGGGGAATAGGGACAAGCTAGGTGAATGAATACATGGACATAGGGGAATAGGGACAAGCTAGGTGAATGAATACATGGACATAGAGGAATAGGGACAAGCTAGGTGAATGAATACATGGACATAGGGGAATAGGGACAAGCTAGGTGAATAAATACATGGACATAGGGGAATAGGGACAAGCTAGGTGAATGAATACATGGACATAGGGGAATGAGGACAAGCTAGGTGAATGAATACATGGACATAGGGGAATAGGGACAAGCTAGGTGAATGCATACATGGACATAGGGGAATAGGGACAAGCTAGGTGAATGAATCCATGGACATAGGGGAATAGGGACAAGCTAGGTGAATGAATACATGGACATAGGGGAATGAGGACAAGCTAGGTGAATGCATACATGGACATAGGGGAATAGGGACAAGCTAGGTGAATGAATCCATGGACATAGGGGAATAGGGACAAGCTAGGTGAATGAATACATGGACATAGGGGAATGAGGACAAGCTAGGTGAATGAATACATGGACATAGGGGAATAGGGACAAGCTAGGTGAATGAATACATGGACATAGGGGAATAGGGACAAGCTAGGTGACTGAATACATGGACATAGGGGAATAGGGACAAGCTAGGTGAATGAATATATGGACATAGGGGAATAGGGACAAGCTAGGTGAATGAATACATGAACATATGGGAATAAGGACAAGCTAGGTGAATGAATACATGGACATAGAGGAACAGGGACAAGCTAGGTGAATGAATATATGGACATAGGGGAATAGGGACAAGCTAGGTGAATGAATACATGAACATAGGAGAATAGGGATAAGCTAGGTGAATGAATACATGGACATAGGGGAATGAGGACAAGCTAGGTGAATGAATACATGGACATAGGGGAATAGGGACAAGCTAGGTGAATGAATACATGGACATAGGGGAATAAGGACAAGCTAGGGGAATGAATACATGGACATATGGGAATAAGGACAAGCTAGGTGAATGAATACATGGACATAGGGGAATGAGGACAAGCTAGGTGAATGAATACATGGACATAGGGGAATAGGGACAAGCTAGGTGAATAAATACATGGACATAGGGGAATAGGGACAAGCTAGGTGAATGAATACATGGACATAGGGGAATAGGGACAAGCTAGGTGAATGAATACATGGACATAGGGGAATAGGGACAAGCTAGGTGAATGAATACATGGACATAGGGGAATAGGGAAAAGCTAGGTGAATGAACACATGGACATATGGGAATAAGGACAAGCTAGGTGAATGAATACATGGACATAGAGGAATAGGGACAAGCTAGGTGAATGAATACATGGACATAGGGGAATAGGGACAAGCTAGGTGAATGAATACATGGACATAGAGGAATAGGGACAAGCTAGGTGAATGAATACATGGACATAGGGGAATGAGGACAAGCTAGGTGAATGAATACATGGACATAGGGGAATAGGGACAAGCTAGGTGAATGAATACATGGACATAGGGGAATAGGGACAAGCTAGGTGACTGAATACATGGACATAGGGGAATAGGGACAAGCTAGGTGAATGAATATATGGACATAGGGGAATAGGGACAAGCTAGGTGAATGAATACATGAACATATGGGAATAAGGACAAGCTAGGTGAATGAATACATGGACATAGAGGAACAGGGACAAGCTAGGTGAATGAATATATGGACATAGGGGAATAGGGACAAGCTAGGTGAATGAATACATGGACATAGGGGAATAAGGACAAGCTAGGGGAATGAATACATGGACATATGGGAATAAGGACAAGCTAGGTGAATGAATACATGGACATAGGGGAATGAGGACAAGCTAGGTGAATGAATACATGGACATAGGGGAATAGGGACAAGCTAGGTGAATGAATACATGGACATAGGGGAATAGGGACAAGCTAGGTGAATGAATACATGGACATAGGGGAATGAGGACAAGCTAGGTGAATGAATACATGGACATAGGGGAATGAGGACAAGCTAGGTGAATGAATACATGGACATAGGGGAATGAGGACAAGCTAGGTGAATGAATACATGGACATAGAGGAATGAGGACAAGCTAGGTGAATGAATACATGGACATAGAGGAACAGGGACAAGCTAGGTGAATGAATACATGGACATAGGGGAATAGGGACAAGCTAGGTGAATGAATACATGGACATAGGGGAATAGGGACAAGCTAGGTGAATGAATACATGGACATAGGGGAATAGGGACAAGCTAGGTGAATGAATACATGGACATAGAGGAATGAGGACAAGCTAGGTGAATGAATACATGGACATAGAGGAACAGGGACAAGCTAGGTGAATGAATACATGGACATAGGGGAATAGGGACAAGCTAGGTGAATGAATACATAGACATAGAGGAATGAGGACAAGCTAGGTGAATGAATACATGGACATAGGGGAATGAGGACAAGCTAGGGGAATGAATACATGGACATAGGGGAATGAGGATAAGCTAGGTGAATGAATACATGGACATAGGGGAATAGGGACAAGCTAGGTGAATGAATACATGGACATAGAGGAATGAGGACAAGCTAGGTGAATGAATACATGGACATAGGGGAATGAGGACAAGCTAGGTGAATGAATACATGGACATAGAGGAATGAGGACAAGCTAGGTGAATGAATACATGGACATAGAGGAACAGGGACAAGCTAGGTGAATGAATACATGGACATAGGGGAATAGGGACAAGCTAGGTGAATGAATACATGGACATAGGGGAATAGGGACAAGCTAGGTGAATGAATACATGGACATAGAGGAATGAGGACAAGCTAGGTGAATGAATACATGGACATAGAGGAACAGGGACAAGCTAGGTGAATGAATACATGGACATAGGGGAATAGGGACAAGCTAGGTGAATGAATACATGGACATAGGGGAATAGGGACAAGCTAGGTGAATGAATACATGGACATAGAGGAATGAGGACAAGCTAGGTGAATGAATACATGGACATAGGGGAATAGGGACAAGCTAGGTGAATGAATACATGGACATAGGGGAATAGGGACAAGCTAGGTGAATGAATACATGGACATAGGGGAATAGGGACAAGCTAGGTGAATGAATACATGGACATAGGGGAATAGGGACAAGCTAGGTGAATGAATACATGGACATAGGGGAATAGGGACACGCTAGGTGAATGAATACATGGACATAGGGGAATACGGATAAGCTAGGTGAATGAACACATGGACATAGGGGAATAAGGACAAGCTAGGTGAATGAATACATGGACATAGGGGAATAGGGACAAGCTAGGTGAATGAATACATGGACATAGGGGAATAGGGACAAGCTAGGTGAATGAATACATGGACATAGGGGAATAGGGACAAGCTAGGGGAATGAATACATGGACATAGGGGAATAGGGACAAGCTAGGTGAATGAATACATGGACATAGGGGAATAGGGACAAGCTAGGTGAATGAATACATGGACATAGGGGAATGAGGACAAGCTAGGTGAATGAATACATGGACATAGGGGAATGAGGACAAGCTAGGGGAATGAATACACGGACATAGGGGAATAGGGACAAGCTAGGTGAATGAATACATGGACATAGGGGAATAGGGACAAGCTAGGTGAATGAATACATGGACATAGGGGGAAAGGGACAAGCTAGGTGAATGAATACATGGACATAGGGGAATAAGGACAAGCTAGGGGAATGAATACATGGACATAGGGGAATAGGGACAAGCTAGGTGAATGAACACATGGACATAGGGGAATAGGGACAAGCTAGGTGAATGAATACATGGACATAGGGGAATAGGGACAAGCTAGGTGAATGAATACATGGAAATAGGGGAATGAGGACAAGCTAGGTGAATGAATACATGGACATAGGGGAATGAGGACAAGCTAGGTGAATGAATACATGGACATAGGGGAATAGGGACAAGCTAGGTGAATGAATACATGGACATAGGGGAATGAGGACAAGCTAGGTGAATGAATACATGGACATAGGGGAATAGGGACAAGCTAGGTGAATGAATACATGGACATAGGGGAATAGGGACAAGCTAGGTGAATGAACACATGGACATAGGGGAATAGGGACAAGCTAGGTGAATGAATACATGGACATAGGGGAATGAGGACAAGCTAGGTGAATGAATACATGGACATAGGGGAATGAGGACAAGCTAGGTGAATGAATACATGGACATAGAGGAACAGGGACAAGCTAGGTGAATGAATACATGGACATAGGGGAATAGGGACAAGCTAGGTGAATGAATACATGGACATAGGGGAATGAGGACAAGCTAGGTGAATGAATACATGGACATAGGGGAATAGGGACAAGCTAGGTGAATGAATACATGGACATAGGGGAATAGGGACAAGCTAGGTGAATGAATACATGGACATAGAGGAATAGGGACAAGCTAGGTGAATGAATACATGGACATAGGGGAATAGGGACAAGCTAGGTGAATAAATACATGGACATAGGGGAATAGGGACAAGCTAGGTGAATGAATACATGGACATAGGGGAATGAGGACAAGCTAGGTGAATGAATACATGGACATAGGGGAATAGGGACAAGCTAGGTGAATGCATACATGGACATAGGGGAATAGGGACAAGCTAGGTGAATGAATCCATGGACATAGGGGAATAGGGACAAGCTAGGTGAATGAATACATGGACATAGGGGAATGAGGACAAGCTAGGTGAATGAATACATGGACATAGGGGAATAGGGACAAGCTAGGTGAATGAATACATGGACATAGGGGAATAGGGACAAGCTAGGTGACTGAATACATGGACATAGGGGAATAGGGACAAGCTAGGTGAATGAATATATGGACATAGGGGAATAGGGACAAGCTAGGTGAATGAATACATGAACATATGGGAATAAGGACAAGCTAGGTGAATGAATACATGGACATAGAGGAACAGGGACAAGCTAGGTGAATGAATATATGGACATAGGGGAATAGGGACAAGCTAGGTGAATGAATACATGAACATAGGAGAATAGGGATAAGCTAGGTGAATGAATACATGGACATAGGGGAATGAGGACAAGCTAGGTGAATGAATACATGGACATAGGGGAATAGGGACAAGCTAGGTGAATGAATACATGGACATAGGGGAATAAGGACAAGCTAGGGGAATGAATACATGGACATATGGGAATAAGGACAAGCTAGGTGAATGAATACATGGACATAGGGGAATGAGGACAAGCTAGGTGAATGAATACATGGACATAGGGGAATAGGGACAAGCTAGGTGAATAAATACATGGACATAGGGGAATAGGGACAAGCTAGGTGAATGAATACATGGACATAGGGGAATAGGGACAAGCTAGGTGAATGAATACATGGACATAGGGGAATAGGGACAAGCTAGGTGAATGAATACATGGACATAGGGGAATAGGGACAAGCTAGGTGAATGAACACATGGACATATGGGAATAAGGACAAGCTAGGTGAATGAATACATGGACATAGAGGAATAGGGACAAGCTAGGTGAATGAATACATGGACATAGGGGAATAGGGACAAGCTAGGTGAATGAATACATGGACATAGAGGAATAGGGACAAGCTAGGTGAATGAATACATGGACATAGGGGAATGAGGACAAGCTAGGTGAATGAATACATGGACATAGGGGAATAGGGACAAGCTAGGTGAATGAATACATGGACATAGGGGAATAGGGACAAGCTAGGTGACTGAATACATGGACATAGGGGAATAGGGACAAGCTAGGTGAATGAATATATGGACATAGGGGAATAGGGACAAGCTAGGTGAATGAATACATGAACATATGGGAATAAGGACAAGCTAGGTGAATGAATACATGGACATAGAGGAACAGGGACAAGCTAGGTGAATGAATATATGGACATAGGGGAATAGGGACAAGCTAGGTGAATGAATACATGGACATAGGGGAATAAGGACAAGCTAGGGGAATGAATACATGGACATATGGGAATAAGGACAAGCTAGGTGAATGAATACATGGACATAGGGGAATGAGGACAAGCTAGGTGAATGAATACATGGACATAGGGGAATAGGGACAAGCTAGGTGAATAAATACATGGACATAGGGGAATAGGGACAAGCTAGGTGAATGAATACATGGACATAGGGGAATAGGGACAAGCTAGGTGAATGAATACATGGACATAGGGGAATAGGGACAAGCTAGGTGAATGAATACATGGACATAGGGGAATAGGGACAAGCTAGGTGAATGAACACATGGACATATGGGAATAAGGACAAGCTAGGTGAATGAATACATGGACATAGAGGAATAGGGACAAGCTAGGTGAATGAATACATGGACATAGGGGAATAGGGACAAGCTAGGTGAATGAATACATGGACATAGAGGAATAGGGACAAGCTAGGTGAATGAATACATGGACATAGGGGAATGAGGACAAGCTAGGTGAATGAATACATGGACATAGGGGAATAGGGACAAGCTAGGTGAATGAATACATGGACATAGGGGAATAGGGACAAGCTAGGTGACTGAATACATGGACATAGGGGAATAGGGACAAGCTAGGTGAATGAATATATGGACATAGGGGAATAGGGACAAGCTAGGTGAATGAATACATGAACATATGGGAATAAGGACAAGCTAGGTGAATGAATACATGGACATAGAGGAACAGGGACAAGCTAGGTGAATGAATATATGGACATAGGGGAATAGGGACAAGCTAGGTGAATGAATACATGAACATAGGAGAATAGGGATAAGCTAGGTGAATGAATACATGGACATAGGGGAATGAGGACAAGCTAGGTGAATGAATACATGGACATAGGGGAATAGGGACAAGCTAGGTGAATGAATACATGGACATAGGGGAATAAGGACAAGCTAGGGGAATGAATACATGGACATATGGGAATAAGGAAAAGCTAGGTGAATGAATACATGGACATAGGGGAATGAGGACAAGCTAGGTGAATGAATACATGGACATAGGGGAATAGGGACAAGCTAGGTGAATAAATACATGGACATAGGGGAATAGGGACAAGCTAGGTGAATGAATACATGGACATAGGGGAATAGGGACAAGCTAGGTGAATGAATACATGGACATAGAGGAATAGGGACAAGCTAGGTGAATGAACACATGGACATATGGGAATAAGGACAAGCTAGGTGAATGAATACATGGACATAGAGGAATAGGGACAAGCTAGGTGAATGAATACATGGACATAGGGGAATAGGGACAAGCTAGGTGAATGAATACATGGACATAGGGGAATAGGGACAAGCTAGGTGAATGAACACATGGACATATGGGAATAAGGACAAGCTAGGTGAATGAATACATGGACATAGGGGAATGAGGACAAGCTAGGTGAATGAATACATGGACATAGGGGAATAGGGACCAGCTAAGTGAATGAATACATGGACATAGGGGAATAGGGACAAGCTAGGTGAATAAATACATGGACATAGGGGAATAGGGACAAGCTAGGTGAATGAATACATGGACATAGGGGAATAGGGACAAGCTAGGTGAATGAATACATGGACATAGAGGAATAGGGACAAGCTAGGTGAATGAATACATGGACATAGGGGAATAGGGACAAGCTAGGTGAATGAATACATGGACATAGGGGAATAGGGACAAGCTAGGTGAATGAACACATGGACATATGGGAATAAGGACAAGCTAGGTGAATGAATACATGGACATAGAGGAATAGGGACAAGCTAGGTGAATGAATACATGGACATAGGGGAATAGGGACAAGCTAGGTGAATGAATACATGGACATAGAGGAATAGGGACAAGCTAGGTGAATGAATACATGGACATAGGGGAATGAGGACAAGCTAGGTGAATGAATACATGGACATAGGGGAATAGGGACAAGCTAAGTGAATGAATACATGGACATAGGGGAATAGGGACAAGCTAGGTGAATGAATACATGGACATAGGGGAATAGGGACAAGCTAGGTGAATGAATACATGGACATAGAGGAATAGGGACAAGCTAGGTGAATGAATACATGGACATAGGGGAATAGGGACAAGCTAGGTGAATGAATACATGGACATAGGGGAATAGGGACAAGCTAGGTGAATGAATATATGGACATAGGGGAATAGGGACAAGCTAGGTGAATGAATACATGGACATGGGGGAATGAGGACAAGCTAGGTGAATGAATACATGGACATAGGGGAATAGGGACAAGCTAAGTGAATGAATACATGGACATAGGGGAATAGGGACACGCTAGGTGAATGAATACATGGACATAGGGGAATAGGGACAAGCTAGGTGAATGAACACATGGACATAGGGGAATAGGGACAAGCTAGGTGAATGAATACATGGACATGGGGGAATGAGGACAAGCTAGGTGAATGAATACATGGACATGGGGGAATGAGGACAAGCTAGGTGAATGAATACATGGACATAGGGGAATAGGGACAAGCTAGGTGAATGAATACATGGACATAGGGGAATAGGGACACGCTAGATGAATAAATACATGGACATAGGGGAATAGGGACAAGCTAGGTGAATGAATACATGGACATAGGGGAATAGGGACAAGCTAGGTGAATGAATACATGGACATGGGGGAATAGGGACAAGCTAGGTGAATGAATACATGGACTTGGGGGAATAGGGACAAGCTAGGTGAATGAATACATGGACATAGGGGAATAAGGACAAGCTAGGTGAATGAATACATGGACATAGGGGAATAGGGACAAGCTAGGTGAATGAATACATGGACATGGGGGAATAGGGACAAGCTAGGTGAATGAATACATGGACATAGGGGAATAGGGACAAGCTAGGTGAATGAATACATGGACATAGGGGAATGAGGACAAGCTAGGTGAATGAATACATGGACATAGGGGAATAGGGACAAGCTAGGTGAATTAATATATGCACATGGGGGAATAGGGACAAGCTAGGTGAATGAATACATGGACTTGGGGAAATAGGGACAAGCTAGGTGAATGAATACATGGACATAGGGGAATAAGGACAAACTAGGTGAATGAATACATGGACATAGGGGAATGAGGACAAGCTAGGTGAATGAATACATGGACATAGGGGAATAGGGACAAGCTAGGTGAATGAATACATGAACATAGGGGAATAGGGACAAGCTAGGTGAATGAATACATGGACATAGGGGAATAGGGACAAGCTAGGTGAATGAATACATGGACATAGGGGAATAGGGACAAGCTAGGTGAATGAATATATGGACATAGGGGAATAGGGACAAGCTAGGTGAATGAATACATGGACATGGGGGAATGAGGACAAGCTAGGTGAATGAATACATGGACATAGGGGAATAGGGACAAGCTAAGTGAATGAATACATGGACATAGGGGAATAGGGACACGCTAGGTGAATGAATACATGGACATAGGGGAATAGGGACAAGCTAGGTGAATGAACACATGGACATAGGGGAATAGGGACAAGCTAGGTGAATGAATACATGGACATGGGGGAATGAGGACAAGCTAGGTGAATGAATACATGGACATGGGGGAATGAGGACAAGCTAGGTGAATGAATACATGGACATAGGGGAATAGGGACAAGCTAGGTGAATGAATACATGGACATAGGGGAATAGGGACACGCTAGATGAATAAATACATGGACATAGGGGAATAGGGACAAGCTAGGTGAATGAATACATGGACATAGGGGAATAGGGACAAGCTAGGTGAATGAATACATGGACATGGGGGAATAGGGACAAGCTAGGTGAATGAATACATGGACTTGGGGGAATAGGGACAAGCTAGGTGAATGAATACATGGACATAGGGGAATAAGGACAAGCTAGGTGAATGAATACATGGACATAGGGGAATAGGGACAAGCTAGGTGAATGAATACATGGACATGGGGGAATAGGGACAAGCTAGGTGAATGAATACATGGACATAGGGGAATAGGGACAAGCTAGGTGAATGAATACATGGACATAGGGGAATGAGGACAAGCTAGGTGAATGAATACATGGACATAGGGGAATAGGGACAAGCTAGGTGAATTAATATATGCACATGGGGGAATAGGGACAAGCTAGGTGAATGAATACATGGACTTGGGGAAATAGGGACAAGCTAGGTGAATGAATACATGGACATAGGGGAATAAGGACAAACTAGGTGAATGAATACATGGACATAGGGGAATGAGGACAAGCTAGGTGAATGAATACATGGACATAGGGGAATAGGGACAAGCTAGGTGAATGAATACATGAACATAGGGGAATAGGGACAAGCTAGGTGAATGAATACATGGACATAGGGGAATGAGGACAAGCTAGGTGAATGAATACATGGACATAGGGGAATAGGGACAAGCTAGGTGAATGAATACATGGACATGGGGGAATAGGGACAAGCTAGGTGAATGAATACATGGACATAGGGGAATGAGGACAAGCTAGGTGAATGAATACATGGACATAGGGGAATAGGGACAAGCTAGGTGAATGAATACATGCACATGGGGGAATAGGGACAAGCTAGGTGAATGAATACATGGACTTGGGGGAATAGGGACAAGCTAGGTGAATGAATACATGGACATAGGGGAATAAGGACAAACTAGGTGAATGAATACATGGACATAGGGGAATGAGGACAAGCTAGGTGAATGAATACATGGACATAGGGGAATAGGGACAAGCTAGGTGAATGAATACATGAACATAGGGGAATAGGGACAAGCTAGGTGAATGAATACATGGACATAGGGGAATAGGGACAAGCTAGGTGAATGAATACATGGACATAGGGGAATGAGGACAAGCTAAGTGAATGAATACATGGACATAGGGGAATGAGGACAAGCTAGGTGAATGAATACATGGACATGGGGGAATAGGGACAAGCTAGGTGAATGAATACATGGACATGGGGGAATAGGGACAAGCTAGGTGAATGAATACATGGACATAAGGGAATAGGGACAAGCTAGGTGAATGAATACATGGACTTGGGGGAATAGGGACAAGCTAGGTGAATGAATACATGGACATAGGGGAATGAGGACAAGCTAGGTGAATGAATACATGGACATAGGGGGATAGGGACAAGCTAGGTGAATGAATACATGGACATAGGGGAATATGGACAAGCTAGGTGAATGAATACATGGACATGGGGGAATAGGGACAAGCTAGGTGAATGAATACATGGACATAGGGGAATGAGGACAAGCTAGGTGAATGAATACATGGACATAGGGGAATAGGGACAAGCTAGGTGAATGAATACATGGACATAGGGGAATATGGACAAGCTAGGTGAATGAATACATGGACATAGGGGAATGAGGACAAGCTAGGTGAATGAATACATGGACATAGGGGAATATGGACAAGCTAGGTGAATGAATACATGGACATGGGGGAATAGGGACAAGCTAGGTGAATGAATACATGGACATAGGGGAATAGGGACAAGCTAGGTGAATGAATACATGGACATAGGGGAATATGGACAAGCTAGGTGAATGAATACATGGACATGGGGGAATAGGGACAAGCTAGGTGAATGAATACATGGACATAGGGGAATAGGGACAAGCTAGGTGAATGAATACATGGACATAGGGGAATAGGGACAAGCTAGGTGAATGAATACATGGACATAGGGGAATGAGGACAAGCTAGGTGAATGAATACATGGATATAGGGGAATGAGGACAAGCTAGGTGAATGAATACATGGACATAGGGGAATAGGGACAAGCTAGGTGAATGAATACATGGACTTGGGGGAATAGGGACAAGCTAGGTGAATGAATACATGGGCATAGGGGAATAAGGACAAGCTAGGTGAATGAATACATGGACATAGGGGAATGAGGACAAGCTAGGTGAATGAATACATGGACATAGGGGAATAGGGACAAGCTAGGTGAATGAATACATGGACATAGGGGGATAAGGACAAGCTAGGTGAATGAATACATGGACATAGGGGAATAGGGACACGCTAGGTGAATGAATACATGGACATAGGGGAATAGGGACAAGCTAGGTGAATGAATACATGGACATATGGGAATAGGGACAAGCTAGGTGAATGAATACATGGACATAGGGGATGGGCCGAACATCCCCTGTTCAGTTCGCAGCAGAACTCCTGAACAGAAGAAATGTTCTGACCCGAACGGCAAACCCCATTGAAGTCTATGAGAGCCGAATAGGAAAGTGCCCATTTTGAAGGCTTATATGCAAGTAATTGACCATAAAAGGGGTTTGGGGACCCCGATACTGCCCTGGGGGACATGTATCAATGCAAAAAAATGATTTTTTTTAGAATGATCGTTTTTTTCAGGAGCAGTAATTTTAATGATGCTTAAAGTGCAACAATAAAAATGAAAAATTCCTTTACCACTTTAAGACCAGGCCTATTATTCAAACTTGTTGTTTAAGTTACAATCTGTTTTTTTGCAAAAAAATTACTTAGAACCCCCAAACATTATATATATATATATATATATATTTATTTTCTAACACCCTAGAGAATAAAATGGCGGTTGTTGCAATACTTTCTGTCACACCGTATTTGCGCAGCGATCTTACAAGCGCACTTTGTTTTGGAAAAAATACACTTTTTTAAATAAAAATATAAGACAACAGTAAAGTTAACCCCATTTTTTTTTTCATATTGTGAAAGATGATGTTATGCCGAGTAAATTGATACCCAACATGTCAGGCTTCAAAATTGCGCCCGCTCGTGGAATGGCGACAAACTTTTACTCTTAAAAATCTCCATAGGCGACGTTTACAAAAATTCTACAGGTTCCATGTTTTAAGTTACAGAGGAGGTCTGGGGCTAGAATTATTTTTCTCGCTGTAACGATCACGACGATACCTCACATGTGTGGTTTGAACACCGTTTTCATATGCGGGCGCTATTCATGTATGCGTTCGCTTCTGCACGCAAGATCAGCGGGACAGGGCGCAATAAAATTTAAAAAAAAAATTTCTTATTTATTTTACCTTTAATTATTTAGTTTTACTGTTCTTTAAAAAAAAAAACAAATAAACATTGTGTCACTTTTATTACTATTACAAGGAATGAAAATGTCCATTATAATAGAAAAAAAGCACGACAGGACTACTTAAATATGAGATTTGGGGTCAAAAAGATCTCAGATCTCTTATTTACACTTAAATGCAATAAAAAAAAAAAAAAAAAAAGTCGTTTGAAATAAAAATAAATAAATAAAATGACTCTTTAAGAGCTATGGGCAGAAGTGATGTTTTGACGTTGCTTCCGCCCTGCAGTGGTATGGAGTCAGGTGGGGGCCATCTTCCCCCCACTCAGCTCCATACCTAACATGGAAGAGAATGCGATCGCAGTGGCGGCTGGTGCTCAAATTTTTTTTTTTGGGGGGGGGGGGCGCAAACAAACTGAAAAATACTTAATACTGCCGGCGGCTCCGGTAAGCGGCGGAGGGCACCAGAGAGTGGCGGGAGGGGGGGGGCCTCTCCCGTTGGTGATAAAAGTGATCTCTGGAATTATGGCAGCTAGCTGCGAGCGCCCCATCCCCCTCCTGAACCATACCAGGCCACATGCCCTCAACCTGGGGGGCGGGGAGGGTGCTTTGGGGCATGTGGGGCTCTGCGCCCCCCACCCCAAAGCACCTTGTCCCCATGTTGATGGGGACAAGGGCCTCTTCCTGACAACCCTGGGATGTGGTTATCGGGGTCTGTAGGTAGGGGGCTTATCGGAATCTGAAAGCCCCCAGATCCCAGCTTCCCCCCCATGTGAATGAGTATCAGGTACATCGTACCCCTATCCATTCACCAAAAAAAGTGTCAAAATGTAAGAACCACAGGAAACTGTTTTTGACAAATCTTTTATTAAAAAAGAAAAAAAAATTAAAAATTTCCCTCGATGTAAATCCATCATCAATCACGATGCCCGCCGGGCCCGAAAAATAGAAAAAGAAATTAAACAGCTCCGCCTCCTGTTAAGTCTCACGGCCGACTGCCCGCTTTGCACTTTAACAGTTCTTATATAGGCAAGGGGCAGGGCCGCCCAGTTACGTCACCCGGTGGCACCACCCCCTTCTGTCATCACGTGACGTCATCTGACGTCAGAAGGGGCGGTGCCACAGAGTGACGTAAGCGGTGGCCCCCCCTTGCTTATATAGGAGCTGTCAAAGCACAGAGAGAGCATACAGCGGGTCGCCTCCCAGGGGGCGGGCGTTGTAATTGATGTTGGATTTACATTGAGGGACACTATTTTATTTATTTTTTTAATAAAGGATTTGTCAAAAACAGTTTCCTGTGGTTTTTACTTTTTGACACTTTTTTGGTGAATGGGTACGATGTACCCGATGCCCATTCACATGGGTGAGGCGGAATCTGGGGGCCCCCTTGGTAAAGGAGGCTTCCAGATTCCAATAAGCACCCCCCCCCGCCTGCAGACCCCGACAACCACAGCCCAGGGTTGTCGGAAAGAGGCCCTTGTCCCCATCAACAAGGTGCTTTAGGGTGCCCCAAAGCACCCACTCCCCCATGTTGAGGGCATATGGCCTGGTATGGTTCAGAAGGGGGGGTGCTCGCTCGTCCCCTCCCCTTCCCTGACCTGCCGGGCTGCTGTTTTTTTCTTTCTTTTTTTTTTACCAACACTTTTTTGTTCAGCCGGGGAAATCCATTGACAGCTGATGACTCCGACCCCATTCCTTAACAACCAGCTTACACTGCGCCCTGATTGGGCAAAGCTTTGCCCAATCAGGGCACAGAATGCACTGTGCAGTGCTCAGTGCATTGCAGGGTGTTCGTCGGGGCACACGGCCGAACAGGCAAATGTTCGGCCCAAAGTAATGATGGTGCCGAACCGTTTGCCCATCCCTAATGAACATATGGGAATAGGGACAAGCTAGGTGAATGAATACATGGACATAGGGGAATAGATCCAGCAGTGCCCCACTAGCCTGAGAATTGTCTTCTCAAACCAAGCAATGTTCCCCCAGATCCAGCAATGCTCCTCTAGACTGAGAATTGTCCCCCTAAACCCATCAATGTCCACCTAGACTGAGAATTGTCTCCCTAAACCCCCAGATCCAGCCATGCCCCCTCCAAGACTGCGTATTGTCTCCCCAAACCAAGCAATGTTCCCCCAGATCCAGCAATGCTCCCCTAGACTGAGTAATACTGACATATAATCACACACACATAGGTTGGACTTTTTTTCAACCTCACCTACTATGTAATTGTCTCCCCAAACCTAATAATGTCCACCTAGCCAAAGAGTTGTCTCCCCCAAACCATGCAATGTTCTCCGAGGCGTGGCAGTGCCTCTCTAGACTGAGATTTTTCTCCCCAAACCCCCAGATCCAGCAATGCCCCCCTAGACTGAGAATTGTCTCCCCACGCCAAACAATGTTCCCCCAGATCCAGCAATGCCCCCCTAGACTGAGAATTGTCTTCCCAAACCAAGCAGTGTTCCCCCAGATCCAGCAATGCCCCCCCCCTAGACTGAGAATTGTCTTCCCAAACCAAGCAATGTTCCCCCAGATCCAGCAAAGCCCCCCCTAGACTGAGAATTGTCTCCCCAAACCAAGCAATGTTCCCCCAGATCCAGCAATGCCCCCCTAGACTGAGAATTGTCTTCCCAAACCAAGCAATGTTCCCCCAGATCCAGCAAAGCCCCCCTAGACTGAGAATTGTCTCCCCAAACCAAGCAATGTTCCCCCAGATCCAGCAATGCCCCCCTAGACTGAGAATTGTCTTCCCAAACCAAGCAGTGATTCCCCAGATCCAGCATTGCCCCTCCCCTAGACTGAGAATTGTCTCCCCAAACCAAGCAATGTTCCCCCAGATCCAGCAATGCCCCCCTAGACTGAGAATTGTCTCCCCAAACCCATCAATGTCCACCTAGATTGAGAATTGTCTTCCTAAACCCATCAATGTCCACCTAGACCCAGGAATGACCTTGTGGACCTAGAAATGGTTTGAATGCCCCCCCAGTGATTGTGTAGTTTGGGGTGGTGATATTGTCGCTGGGCTCGGTGGGTGGATTATACATTGTAGTGTTGTATAGTCCATTGTATATCACACGGCTATTGTATGGTCCGGAGCAGGTGCTCACACACACACAATGGGCCTTTTATAGCCGGGCACAGAAGCAGCTCTTGTCCTCGGAGGGAATGTCTGGAATGTATAATTGGGGACCCCTCTTACCTGTCATTACTAAGAACAGGCCTGTAATTACCCCGTCCACTACGGGGGAGGGAGGGGACCCCAAATCTACCCTCACCTGGGTGTATTCCAGAGACTGCACAGAGGAATCACACATAGATAATACGGGAATATTCCCCATCCACAGACAATACACACGTGTTACATACATGGGGGTTACATTGGTGTGGTATGTGGAGGAGGGACGTTGTTGGATGGGGGTACGGACATTGTACAAAAGGTTAGAATGGTGTCACCATATTCCATACATCCAGATATACATTGGTGTGGTATACCCCTGCGGGGCCCCCGCTATTTATGTCATATAAGAATAGTGCCCCTCTAAGGCCAGACAGTATTCTGGTGAAAAGATCGGTATATCTGGAAGGAGCGTTCTATGATCTGCTATAATGTATGGGGGGCCATGAGATCACACATCTGGGGTGCACCGTGTACAGGTATTACCATTACAGGGGGGATAAGGCTGCCTGCAGTCCAGGCATACCACCCCGCATTCCCATTACTGAAGGGTCTATATTGGGTACAGCCCTACCCCCTGGGCAAACTACTGCCCAATCCTATTACTGATGGGTCTATACTGGGTACAGCCCTACCCCCTGGGCAAACTACTGCCCAATCCTATTACTGATGGGTCTATACTGGGTACAGCCCTACCCCCTGGGCAAAATTCTGCCCAATCCTATTACTGATTGGTCTATACTGGGTACAGCCCTACCCCCTGGGCAAACTACTGCCCAATCCTATTACTGATGGGTCTATACTGGGTACAGCCCTACCCCCTGGGCAAACTACTGCCCAAACCTATTACTGATGGGTCTATACTGGGTACAGCCCTACCCCCTGGGCAAAATTCTGCCCAATCCTATTACTGATGGGTCTATATTGGGCACAGCCCTACCCCCTGGGCAAACTACTGCCCAATCCTATTACTGATGGGTCTATACTGGGTACAGCCCTACCCCCTGGGCAAAATTCTGCCCAATCCTATTACTGATGGGTCTATATTGGGCACAGCCCTACCCCCTGGGCAAACTACTGCCCAATCCTATTACTGATTGGTCTATACTGGGTACAGCCCTACCCCCTGGGCAAACTACTGCCCAATCCTATTACTGATTGGTCTATACTGGGTACAGCCCTACCCCCTGGGCAAAATTCTGCCCAATCCTATTACTGATGGGTCTATACTGGGTACAGCCCTACCCCCTGGGCAAAATTCTGCCCAATCCTATTACTGATGGGTCTATATTGGGTACAGCCCCCCCCCCCCCGGCCATACTACTGGGTATTAGAGTTACTGATCAGTTTTTATGGCTCAATGCTCTGCGCATACTATGGGCATTCCTATTACTGATGTTATATTGATGGGTACAGCTCTACTCCTGGGTATCCTAGCACTGGCCAATCCTATTATTGATGGGTGATTGATGGGTACAACTCTATCCCCCATCTACCAACCAATCCTATTTCTAATGAGTCATTGATGGGCCATACTACTCTGCATTACTATTACTGCCTGGGGTAATAATGGGGTAAAGCTTTACCCCCTGGGCATACTAACATCTATTCATATTAGTGATGGGTTATAATTGGGCTCAGCTCTATCTCCTGGGCATACTATGGGCATTGCTTTTAGTGATGTGACATTGATGGGTATGGCTCTGGGCATACTATGGGCATTCCTATTACTGATGTGACATTGATGGGTATGGCTCTGGGCATACTATGGGCATTCCTATTACTGATGTGACATTGATGGGTATGGCTCTGGGCATACTATGGGCATTCCTGAACCTGATTTTTGGGTCATATTTTTGGCTTGATGGTGAGAATCTCGGGGGGGCTCCCAGATCGGTTGGTGAAGAGGTGGGGTCTTCCTGGTATTGGATGTACAGTCATTGCTCTGGAGGGTATTTATTACCTGGGGTAGAATCCATTAACCACCCAATACAGATACACAGGAAGAGAATAGAATGGTCACCAGCTGGCATATGGCAATCGCAGGGTTAAGGTGCAGGTAGAGGGCGGGGCTGTGCAGCCAGGTGCTTTCTGACAATTTTGGGTGCCCTGCTATTGGCTGGCTGAGTGTCAGGAAGGGCGGGAACTGACCTGTATATTCAGAGACCCCCCAGCGTCCCTTCCATTCTGTACTGATCATCCTGGAGGAACAATGAGGACTCTCACCAGGTACGCACCTGTCTGTGTATAGTCACCCCCCCCACTATTCCCTGCTCACCTGTCTCTGTGCCCCCCCCCCCCACTATTCCCTGCTCACCTGTCTCTGTGCCCCCCCCCCCACTATTCCCTGCTCACCTGTCTCTGTGCCCCCCA